>JASDQU010374179.1:17185-28873 GCA_032191745.1 Picea mariana | reverse complement strand
ACTTTTATTATAGATCAAATTGCAATTAGAGCACTTTTTACATATAGTTGCATGAATTTTGTACACATAATATGTTAAACATTCAAATACTTTTATTATAGATCAAATTGCAATTAGAACACTTTTTACATATAGTTGCATGAATTTTGTACACATAATATGTTAAACATTCAATATTAGAAATTTAATAAAAATATGGAATATGCTTTGTAGAGATAAATTTAAAAATGTTTGAGGAATAAATTATCAATATCAAACGGGAACTTGTATGGTTAAAAAACCCATGTTTCTAAGATGTTATAAGATTCGACACCGAATCCATGAAAGTGTTTCACACTTTCTATTGAAAAAATGACTTTTTACATATAGTTGCATGAATTTTGTACACATAATATGTTAAACACTCACTCTTAAAAATTTAATGAAAGATATGGAAAATTCGTTATAGAGATAAATTTAAATTTAAATGTTCGAGGAATAAATTATCAATATCGAAGGGAAACTTGTATGGTTAAAAGACCCATATTTCTAATACGGGGTAAGATTAGGCATCGAATACATGAAAGTGTTTTATGCTTTGTATTGATGATGATGATGATGATGATTAACGTCCACTGAGACCTAATTGGTCTATCGGACCTTAAGAGGGTAAGTGATTATTTATGATTCTTTAGAATTTTGTTTCTGTGCTCGAAAAGCATTAAGAGAAGGTTTCCAAGATCACCATACTTTTGTTGAGTTAAGAGGTTAGGAAGGTTGGTAGTGTGATCAATTGAAAAGGGGTGTAAATTTGCTATTTTATATATATTTTAAATTGTGTATAGTAAAAGAACAATTTTGTAAGGAATTAAGTTATTTTAATTTATATTGTTTTCGAAAAAATTAATATCATTTATGTGTTAAATTTTCTTTTAATTATATGTTTTAAATTGTGTGTAGTAAAAACACAATTTTGTAAGGAATTAAGTTATTTTAATTTATATTGTTTTCAAAAAAAATTAATAAGTTAATAAGTTATTTTTGTTTATAATAACTATTTTACAGTAATTATTTTAGTGCTAAATTTATGATTTTAAAAAAAATTATACGAGCATTATTTACACATAATGTATTTTATTCTTTTGATTTGTTTTGGAAAAAATGTATTTGGCATTTTTTTACCATGACAAATTAATATTTGAATCACATTTTATACACCTTTATCTTCACAACACTATGTTTTCTCCTTTTTATGTAAGAAAAAATAGAAAATACCCTTTTGAAGAGTAAACATCCACTTGCATCCCCTCTCTCTCTATATATGGTTGTGTATTGTTTCAGATCTATTATTTTTTCTCTCATTATGTTTATAATTGGGGAAAATTAAATTTATATATAGTTAGAACAAAATAAATGAAAAACATAAGACTTTTCTTCTCAATAGGTAATCTACTTTAATTACTAAGGTTTCACCATTTGGAGTTTTATGCCAAGTAAATAGAGTTTTTCCTAGCTACAACACGACCACTACCACCATTGATTTTTACCACGTATAAGGATCATTTACTTGCTTCAATCATCCTTTCATAGAGTAGATCTACCTCCATATGTATTAGTAATAATGGATATCCTCCAACAACTCTCTCTGTGAAGTAGATTCACTTAGTGACTTCTATGACCATTTAGACATTGCCTAAATTTGTTCTATATGTTACTGTAATGTCCCCATTTTGGGACATTATAACTTTATAGAGTGTTATGCCTACCAGAGTAGCCAGATAGGGGTGACAGAGAGTTCAGGAGATATTGAGGGGTTTTATTGGGCCCGAATTGCATCGTTCATCATCAGGATCCATTCCGCGTAGCTTGGTTTTGGTTTCATTGCATTCCAACGATTTCCATAATTTTGATTTATTATGGGTCATATCTTAATTAATTTCACTAAGAAGTTCATAATGGGCATATTACTTGGATAAACCTCTTAGTGTAATAGCTCATCGGAATTGGGAAGAAGAGCACTACATGATAACATGACGAGAAGTGACTTTCAGTGGCCGGAGAAGCCATAAGGATGGATAAATCACTTTTTAGAGGTAAAATGATTAATTAATTAATTAATTAAGTGATTTAATTAAGGAATAATAAAATACAGTAAAAGTCACTCGGAGGGAAAAGGTCAACAACAAATTAGGGTTTCAGCAGTGAATTAGGGTTTTGGAAAGATATAAGAGAAGAGTCAGCGACCTAATTCATCATTATGCAGATTATGACTTGTCATTGAGGAGAGAGGCACATCTCAGGAGAGATCGTTCAGTTGATTCCAAGAGGAAGACACCAGTTGGTTGATTTCGGTGTTGAGAGACACACCCTAGTCACCAGGAAAATCACACAGGTCTTCCATCATTCTTCAGCAACAGTTACAAACTGTTCAACATCAAGGGCACATTCATCCAGAGTGAGGGCACAACTTCTAAGGAGATTTAGAGATTGACTTGTCCCATATAGGGAGAATTACAAGATTTCCCTCCGACCCATTTGAGAGGAAGGCAAGGCACATCTTTTTCCTAGTTCCTCACTAGATTCCGATGGAGGAATCATCTAGGGTGCATTTTCCAGACTTGGGAGTGAGGCACTTTTGGCGGATATATTCAGGATTCCCGAGCGAGCATCATACCATATTTAGGGAAACCCTTCTGACCCATTTCCCGGTAGACCAAGGCATTCATTTTGAGACACATATCATCCAATTTTGACAGTGGAATCACTAGGACACATTTTTCCAGAGAAAGAGGGGTGCATTCCCTGAGGGGGATCCATCTGGGGTCCAAACCCACCAATAGAGGGGTCTGACAGTTACCAATACTGAGGACTAGAGTAGGGCACATCATTTGGGAAAGTTTCTAGGCCATTTTGAGAGGTATAGCTCCCAGGGAAAACTTTTCAGACTTCTAGCAGTTACCACACGAGATGCCATAGTTCCAGCACATCCATTGATCCCGCAGTGCTCACATATTTCGAGTATTATATTTAGTTGTTTATTTTTATTCCAGCTTAGATCCTTTTTTCTTTTGATCTATCCAAGTGTTGTAATTTTATTCATCCGCATTCAGCCTTTGTAATACGCAGAGGTATCATAATATAAACTTTGCAGTGATTTTTCACATTTATTATTTGTATGACCATTTATATGCTATAAATGATTGATCCTACACACACATTATCATCATTTCCTAGACTAGCCAAGTCAGGAACATTGCAGTGGTATCAGAGCTGGTTTTCCTACTAGCCTAAGGGCAAAATCAGATAAGGATCTAGATACATCATTACCAGTGAGTGGATTGACATGAGCATAAATGGAGCCTACACCCATTAGATGCATGGAGCGTTGCTACAGTTGAAAAGTGCCTTGGAAGCCAAATCACAGATGTAGGGGTAAAGGGGAGGTGCAAATTGTTGAGGTGCACTATGACTGGGAGGATGAGGAGATGCATGTGAATGCAACCATATATGCCTATTTAGAGTAGTTCGATAAGGCTAGTGACTCTTGCGCATATGAGGGACATTTGTATGGACAGGATGATATTGCATATCCTTCATCTTCCCCATCAGGTAATGTTGAAGATTCAACACTTTATCATAGTGGCGACACTTGTGAGGATTCATATGTGTTGGCACTTAGACATGATGAGATTAGGAGGTTGTATGACCTACCGGTGGGTGTAGACATTTTTCATATTCTTAGTCACCTATGCTAGCCACGACACATGAGGATATCAGTGGCATTCCCGATATGTTAGAGGAGCCTTGTGTGGAGATTGTACACAAGGAACATATGGATCTGTAGACCCAGGAGGAGAGGTATGGCTTGGAGATAGTTGAACTTACACATACCTATCAGTATGAGGAGAGTGAATCACCACTCATGGAGATTCCATTTATGGACCAGGCTCTGGAAACTGACAGCTTGTTGGGACACTTACTCCCAGGATCAATCTACAGTGATGAGGATGCACTCCTTATTGGTCAGAATGACCATAGCATATGTCTAGACACATTTGTATGGGATCCAGGTGCAGATGATATTAGTAGGGTGAGTGCATAGGAGGATACAGCGGCCCATATAGGATATGGTGTGATTCAGATAGGGGTCGTAGTTGGTGATGGCATGCAGTGGCATACGAGAGGAATTAGTAACACATGGGATAGTGGGCAGTTCAGTGCCTTATATTTTGAGGAGTGTGTTGTTGGGGATTCCATTGTTGACACTATCAGTGAGAGGCATGAGGTAACACCTCAACAAAATTGTGACCAAGAGTCATGACACTTGGCAGGACAGTTGAGAGTCAATGAGGACATGATCATAACAGCCATTAGATGCATTGATGATATACATGCATCGGTGGCAGGTTATTATGTGAGAGCCTTGATGCCACAGGATAGTTTAGATGGGGGACTTTTTGTTGATGACTTCCATACAATTAGGGAGAGAGTGATTGTGATGAGGGACGACTACCAGCAATTGTTGAGGGATAGGAATTAGGTATTGGAGGTTGGCAATATGTATCACATGGAACTGAAGGAGAAGGATGTTGGGCTGGACCTACTCACTCATGAGTTGGTGAGCATACAGATATTCTCAGAAGGCACATAAACAACCCTTCAAGAATCAAAGTCTAGATCAGAGGAGCTCCTTGAGGAAATTAGACAGAGATCCACTACATCTATTTCAACAGAGAGTAAGATATATCCCTCAGCCACATTGCGAGAGGATGTTGGTGGTTTAGCAGTGGAGCACCAGTTGAGGGAGGAGCATTAAGACTACCCAGGATCAATGATGAGTATGCAGAGATATGATACAGTGATACATGAGGATGTATATAGGTCACATGGACCACCCTTCACGAGGGGTGTTGAGACAGTTGAGCACACAGGTACACTTTCATTTTTGTTCCAAGATTGGTTGACCTTCATGTAGAGGATGACCCTATAGTACACCCAGGATCGAGGATGTTGCAGGTGTATGCAGGAGATCACATGAGTATGCAGGGGCACACAGTGATGAGTGGTAGTTCATAGAGACATGCAGAGTTGTATAGTGGGATTTAGGGGGACACATTGGATTGCAAGGAGGAGATGTACTTAGTATAGCATGGATATTCCTCTCCCCTGCAGTAGTATACAGATATGGGAGATCACCTTCACCATAGAAATAGTTGCATGAGTGATGATGGATGGAGAATTATTGAACCGCAGTTGGTAGAGGTACCTACCATTGTACCCAATGGTTGGTGTTCAGTGATCAGTACAGGCGATTATTTACCATGGGTGTCGATGGATGAGATTTTGGTTAAGTATTTTGGATTGACCAAAGAATATGATACTTTCCAGTCCTATAGTTGGTTGTAGATATTTATGATAGCCTTTCTTGATACTTTCATCATTGATAGTAGCACATGGGGAGCTAGACATTGGCAGGGGACATGGAGAATTGGTAGGCCGAGACCACTTGAAAGGAGTGTCTTGAATGAATTCATTAGGATAGGGGTGGATCACCAGGGGAAGACAATTGAGGCCATGGGCGTGATGGGGAGTATCCTAGGGAATGGAACAAAGGATATCTCAGAGGTTGCTACATATTCAAACTCTCATTGTGATGAGGGTGGAGTTATTTTGACAGTTACTAGTAGGGCACACTAGTAGTTAGTAGGGATTGGAAGTGATGAACTTCAAAATTTGACATGGGATCTAGGAGTCCATTTGGTCAATAGTTTGTTTCATCTTATGAGGATCCAAGAGTGGAGGGTATAGTATGGATACTTTGAGAATACAGTCATGATCAGAATAGAGAAACATTGACATGATGGTCCCTATCAGAGACTAGCATGGGACCCTCAGATTACAGGACCGAACATTTCATTGACTGATGGAGAAGAGAGGATGTTTGCAAGGGGGAGTCACTTTGATTTTTCATTGAGTTTCAGTATTGGGGAGAGCACATCACTAACTGGTGATTCATTGAGGTCTTGTAGTACCTCACTATGGCAACAACATGTTGAGTTGGTGGGGGTCATGTTGAGTTTTGTATGGTTTGTTAGGATAGACCCATTTTGGGTTGAGGCCATGTGTTATTTGCAGGAGATTCATGGTGTCGATATGTTACAGAACTATACTCCACAGGGAATTGTAGTTGACATTTTGATATGGGATCGAGGGATTGGAGTGCTTTGTAGTTCAATGCTTGATGGAGTTTAGTTTCGAGTAGAGTGGCGACTCAGGGAATTGACTAAGATTCCTCAACCATTGATCATTCTACTCATCGGGAGCATGTGGGTGTCATGCGTGGTGAGAACTTGGACATACCATATCTTGAGGGGAGTCTACCTTATGTCACACAGGTGGATATGGGACCCCGATATCATATGTAGTTGGATTCAGTTATTTCTTGAGGACAAGCAATATTCTGGCACGAAGGACTGTAATGTCCCCATTTTGGGACATTATAACTTTTCAGAGTGCTATGCCCACCAGAGTAGCCAGATAGGGGTGACAGAGAGTTTGGGACATATTGAGGGATTTTATTGGGCCTGACCTGCATCTTTCATCATTAGGATCCATTCTGCACAACTTGGTTTTGGTTTCATTGCATTCTGACGATTTCCATAATTTTAAGTTATTATGGGTCATATCTTAATTAATTTCACTAAGAAGGTCATAATGGGCATATTACTTGGAGAAACCTCTTAGTGTAATAGCTCATCGGAATCAGGAAGAATAGCACTACAGGATAAGATGATGATAAGTGACTTTCGGTGGTTGGAGAAGCCATAAGGATGGATAAATCACTTTTTAAAAGTAAAATGATTAATTAATTAAGTGATTTAATCAAGGAATAATAAAATAAAGTAAAATTCACTTGGAGGGAAAAGGTCAACAATGAATTAGGGTTTCAACAGTGAATTAGGGTTTTGGGAAGCTATAAGAGAAGTGTCAGCGACCTAATTCATCATTATGTAGATTATAACTTGTCATTGAAGAGAGAGGCACATCTCAGGAGAGATAGTTCAGTTGAATCCAGGAGGAAGACACTAGTTGGTTGATTTCGGTGTTGAGAGACACACCCTAGCCACTGAGAAGATCACACGAGTCTTTCATCATTCTTCAACAGCAGTTACACAGTGTTCAACATCAAGGGCGCATTCATCTAGAGTGAGGGCATAGCTCTTGAGGAGGTTTAGAGATCGACTTGTCCCATCCAAGGAGAATTCTAAGATTTCCCTCTAACCCATTTCAGAGGAAGGCAAGGCACATCTTTTTCCTGGTTCCTCACCAGATTCCAATAGAGGTATCATCTAGGGCGCATTTTCCAGACTTGGGAGTGCGACACTTTTGGCAGATATATTCAGGGTTCTCGAGCGAGCATCAGACCATATTCAGGGAAAATGTTTCGACCCATTTCCCAGTAGACCAAGGAGGTCATTTTGAGACACATATTTTTCGATTCTGATGGTGGAATCACTAGGACGCTTTTTTCTAGAGAAAGAGGGGTGCATTCCCATAGGGGGATTCATCTGAGGTCCAAACCCACTATCAAAGGGATCTGATAGTTACCAGTATTGAGGAATAGAGTAGGGAGCATCATTTGGGACAGTTTCCAGGCCATTCCGAGAGCTATAGTTCCCAGGGCGAACTTTCCAGACTTCTAGCAGTTACCACATGAGTTGTCATAGTTCCAGTGCATCCATTGATCCTGCAGTGCTCACATATTTCAGGTATTATCTTTAGTTGTTTATTTGTATTCCGTCTAAGCTCGTTTTGTCTTTTGATCTGGTCGAGTGTTTTCATTTTATTCATCTGCATCCATCCTTTTTAATATGCAGAGGTATCATAATATAAACTTTGCAGTCCTTTGTCACATTTATTATTTGTATGACCATTTATATGTTGTAAACAATTGATCCTACACACACATTATCAGTGTTTCCTAGACTACCCAAGTCAGGAACATTATAGTTACTCCATCTTTCAATAAAGGCAAGTGGCCTATGAATTGAGTACTTATTTATCCCCTTCGCACAATGCTCCTCTTCTCTAATGGATCCACTTGGGATGAACAATTATCTAGTAGCCTCCTTGTCTATTTGTCTCCCCAATCCACAATGGCCCTCTACTACACTTGTCCAAGGAATTAATTCAAGGAAGAATTATTTAAAAGAAACTTAGCCATGTTACACGACCTAATCCCTACCTCCTTAAAGTTCAAATGGTGAATGAAGCTCTGATTTCTTCCATCAAAGTGATAGAGTATGGAATGGATCAATATAACTACTTTAAGGATAATTATCTTCTATGCAGTGTCAATGGCTTCTAGCTAAAGCTCGAATATCTACACAAATGGATTATGTATACTTGGAAATTGGAAATGAAGGATGAAACCTTCATTTACTTGTGTGCAAAAGGATTCTTCATAGTTGAATTTAACCTTTCAAAGGACATATATTTGATCCTTAACTCCATCCTTTGTTGCAAAAAGTAAGACTATGCATGAAACCATGGGCCCAAACTTCCGATCTTGCAACATACTCACTATTTTCCAATCTAATTTGGATAAGGAGACTAAAACTTACTTTACAATTTTGGGGATTTGATTCACCTGAGGAAAATGTAAAATTTGTTGGTAAATTGAAAAGAAAATAGAGAAAAAAATGTGTCATATAACCACATAGGTCTATATATCTATGCACGTGGACTTCAAAAAGTTTTTCATAAAAATGATTAAGTTGTTGGCCAAAGACTAGTCCTAGACATAGCCTCTTGATTATGAGCAAGTTGCATTTCGATGTAGGTCTTGTTCTGAAATACGAGATATAAACCCATAATAAAGTCACCTTATAAAACCATACAAGAGCCCCACATGGCATGAAGAGGCAATAGAGGATAATCATCTTGTTAGAAAGGGTCCCCTAGAGGCCATATTGCTTTCAAAACACAACATAAGAAATTTATTTAAATGCAATTCACTAACACATTAGAGATGGAAAAGGATAATGAGCACACCCCCTCCCTATAAAATTTAATAGAGAAATTCATCAATTGTTGTTCCAATGTAACTAACTTTTCACCAACAACCTTCAAAATCAATACCAATGCCAATTCTATTGCTAAATCCACATATAGAAGCAAAGCCAACAATGCCTCCAACAATAAGGGCCAAAATATACAAGTGCACCCCATCTTCCCACTCACACCCTAAGAATACTTATTTCTCTCCCATCCATTGATGACAACTCTCCCTCATGCCCCCTCAAAAATGGGATGAGCAAGTTGGGTCGATGTAATAAGAGAAGAGGAATAGGTCTTAGAAGTGTTGGAAATCCTGCAAACCCACCTAGGAAAGGAAGATAATAGCATTGTAAATCTTGAAGAAGAAGAGAAATGATAATCAACCACACCATTTAAAGACCACTAGAATGAATGGATGAAAATTCCCAAGCAAAAAAAATGAAATCACCCTAGCAAACATTGACCTACATGATAATAAACCATCATTGTAATCTATTTTATATATGAATTATTTCTATATAGAGTTGTGTTCTCCATTTATCCATATTTATAAATGTCAACTAGGTTTTGAAAGAAGCTCTTAAAGAAAAATAAGAACCATTGCTTCAGAATCCCCTTACCTCAATAGAGAGAGAAGGCATTCCCTCGAAAAGATGAGTCTATCATGACATTATGCACCTTGTTTTTCCCCAAATTATCATGATATTATGCACCTTGTTTTTCCCCAAATTATGCCACATGTTTTGACTCAATATAATATAACCTTTCCAATTACAAAAATATAAATATAACATATTTAAACAAAAATGGGAAAATTATATGTCATTGAATACAGGATTCAATGATAAATCCATTAACATAGTGTATCACGCGACATAGAAAGATGAAAGAATTTTACTAATCTTGTAAAAAAAGAGAAGAACCCATAACTTTTAAACCCTCAATTGAAGACTTAAGATAGAATTCCAAAAACTCACAAGGGTCTGTGAGCTCATTGGAGGGTTTGTTAGATTCCTCGTAAATAAAGTTCTAAGTACTTTGACATTGATCACTTGATGTGTCTAAAAGTAAGTAAGTGGGTGACAAACTACCTAAAAGTATATAAGTGAATTGTTGATAAAAATAAAACTTGCATTGGGTTCTTGATTTGAGGCCCGTATGTGAACACATGCAACCTTTTGTATCATATAGTAAGTGGGAGTGAATGCGTTGAAAAAGATGAAGCAAAATTAAAAGCCAACAATGACTAGAGGAAGTCAGTGTGTTGATGAAGACTTCAGTTATGTCTATGAATGTAGTTTTGCTTGTCTCGTCCGTGTAAGTTAATATTACTTTTTTTTTTTATTTTGAAATAAAAGTCAACAATCATGTGAGGAAAAGTTAAGTCTTTGAATGTTGTTTTGTTTTTCTTGTCCGAGGAAGTGAATATTTAAGGTTTTTTTTTACTATTTTGAATTAAAAGCCAATAGGGAAGTACGTATCTAGATGGAGAATTTTGAGGGATAGAGATGGAGTTTTCATGTGCAAGTGGGTGGATTATTATACTTAGCAGTGGAAGGAGAACCATGTTTTTAAAATTTTTTAATGGAAGATTATTAAAATAAGGAAGTGGAAGGAGAACGATGTTTTTAAAAGTTTTTAATGGAGGATTATTAAAATAAGGAATTGGATGATTGGTTATTTTTGTGGGATTCCTTTTTTTTTAGTAATGGTTTAATTTTTTTTTGGATGGATTGATGGTAGTGTTACTATTTTTAGAATTGGCTTTTTGTTTCCATGGAGGAGGTCTGTCGATATTTTTAGAGGAGTATCCGTTGTAGTTCACAACGTGGGGTTTTAAAGCACATTTATTGGTTTTTAATGTGTTTAGTTAGGTGGATATCCCAGTGTTAGGCCCTTTACTATTCACTGACTAGATATTCGTGATGTTGATCCTTCTATTTGTTGGTTAGTCTCTTTGGATTGCAGATGAAGTGAATGATTTCTTGGGCACTGCATACGAGGAGACTTGGAATCATGAATGTCTCTTCTGCATTGTTGATGCCCTAAGTAACTCTAAAGGTGGCAATCATATATTCAAGGAAAACCATCCATCAGTCAAGTCACTACCTTTTCATTTACTGGTCTCACAAAAGGCGGAAACATTATGTGTGTCGGGAGGTTATGAGGCTAAGCTTCAACACCTTTCTTCATTTGGTCTGGGTTGTGAGCTTCCTGCGAGTTTGCTAAGTACTTCGAGAGCTAGTGAGACATTTTTACAACACTCTTTTGTTCCTAGACTAGGTTCAGGACTGGGTAATGAGACTCATGTGAGGTTTTCTGGGGGAGGGAGTGCTCCTGTTAGTGAGAAAGTTGTTTTCCATGAATGGACGGTGCACCATAGTATGGATTCTGGTAATAAGTAGGATAACACCCATCGAGAGATACTGTGCATGAAGGAAATGCTACATAAAAAGGTGGCACGGGTCTGGAATCCTAAGAAGGTAAGACAAAGGTTGGTCATAAGCATGCATGTGGGTTTGGAGAAAACCTATACTTTATCCCTTTGCGCGTTGGTTGGGAGGTTCATGTATAAGACTAGGAGTAGTATCACCTTCTCATCTTGGATGAAGTGGACCTGGTAACCCATCATTGGGTATGAACCTAAAT
>JASDQU010374179.1:0-13664 GCA_032191745.1 Picea mariana | reverse complement strand
ATATGGATCTGTAGACCCAAGAGGAGAGGTATGGCTTGGAGATAGTTGACCTTACACATACCTATCAGTATGAGGAGAGTGAATCACCACTCTTGGAGATTCCATTTATGGACCAGGTTGTGGAGACCGACAGCTTGTTGGGACACTTACTCCCAGGATCGATCTACAGTGATGAGGATGCACTCCTTATTGGTCAGAATGACCATAGCATATGTCTAGACACATTTGTATGGGATCCAGGCGCAGATGATATTAGTAGGGTGAGTGCATAGGAGGATACAGCTGCCCATATAGGATATGGTGTGATTCAGATAGGGGTCGTAGTTGGTGATGGCGTGCAGTGGCATATAAGAGGAATTAGTAACACATGGGATAGTGGGCAATTCAGTGCCTTATATTTTGAGGAGTGTGTTGTTGGGGATTCCATTGTTGACACTATCAGTGAGAGGGATGAGGTAACACCTCAACGAAATTGTGACCAAGAGTCACGACACTTGGCAGGACAGTTGAGAGTCAATGAGGACATGATCATAGCAGCCACTAGATGCATTGATGATATACATACATTGGTGGTAGGTTATTATGTGAGGGCCTTGATGGCACATGATAGTTTAGATGGGGGAATTTTCATTGATGACTTCCATACAATCAGGGAGAGAGTGATTGGGATGAGGGAGGACTACCAACAATTGTTGAGGGATAGGAATTAGGTATTGGAGGTTCGCAATATGTATCACATGGAACTGAGGGAGAAGGAGGTTGAGGTGGACCTACTCACTCATGAGTTGGTGAGCACACAGATATTCTCAGAAGGCACATAAACAACCCTTCAAGAATCAAAGTCTAGATCAGAGGAGCTCCTTGAGGAAATTAGACAGAGATCCACTACATCTATTTCAACAGAGAGTAAGATATATCCCTCAGCCACATTGCGAGAGGATGTTGGTGGTTTAGCAGTGGAGCACCAGTTGAGGGAGGAGCATTAAGACTACCCAGTATCAATGATGAGTATGGAGAGATATGATACAGTGATACATGAGGATGTCTATAGGTCACAGGGACCACCCTTCACGAGGGGTGTTGAGACAATTGAGCACACAGGAACACTTTCATTTTTGTTACAGGATTGGTTGACCTTCATGTAGAGGATGACCCTATAGTACACCCAGGATCTAGGATGTTGTAGGTGTATACAGGAGATCACATGAGTATGCAGGGGCACACAGTGATGAGTGGTAGTTCATAGAGACATGCAGAGTTTTATAGTGGGATTCAGGGGGACACATTGGATTGCAAGGAGGAGATGTACTTAGTAGAGCATGGATATTCCTCTCCCCTCCAATAGTATACAGATCTGGGAGATCACCTTCACCATAGCAATAGTTGCATGAGTGATGATGGATGGAGAATTGTTGAACCGCAGTTGGTAGAGGTACCTACCATTGTACCCAATGGTTGGTGTTCAGTGATCAGTACAAGCTATTATTTACCATGGGTGTCGATGGATGAGATTTTGGTTAAGTCCTTTGGATTGACCAAAGAATATGATACTTTCCAGTCCTATAGTTGGTTGTAGATATTTATGATAGCCTTTCTTAATACTTTCATCATTGACAGTAGCACATGGGGAGCTAGACATTGGCAGGGGACATGGAGAATTGGTAGGCCGAGACCACTTGAAAGGAGTGTCTTGATTGAATTCATTAGGATAGGGGTGGATCAGCAGGGGAAGACAATTGAGGCCATGGGCGTGATGGGGAGTATCCTAGGGAATGGAAGAAAGGATATCTCAGAGGTTGCTACATATTCAGACTCTCATTGTGATGAGGGTGGAGTGATTTTGACAGTTACTAGTAGGGCACACCAGTAGTTAGTGGGGATTGGAAGTGATGAACTTCAAAATTTGACATGGGATCTAGGAGTCCATTTGGTCAATAGTTTGTTTCATCTTATGAGGATCCAAGAGTGGAGGGTCTAGTATGGATACTTTGAGCATACAGTCATGATGAGAGTAGAGAAACATTGACATGATGGTCCCTATCAGAGACTAGCATGGGACCCTCGGATTACAGGACCAAACATTTCATTGACTGATGGATAAGAGAGGATGTTTGCAAGGGGGAGTCACTTTGATTTTTCATTGAGTTTCAGTATTGGGGAGAACATGTCACTAACTGGTGATTCATTGAGGTCTTGTAGTACCTCACTATGGCAACAACATGTTGAGTTGGTGCGGGTCATGTTGAGTTTGGTATGGTTTGTTAGGATAGACCCATTTCGGGTTGAGGCCATGTGTTATTTGCAGGAGATTCATGGTGTTGATATGTTACAGAACTATACTCCACAAGGAATTGTAGTTGACATTTTGATATGGGATCAAGGGATTGGAGTGCTTTGTAGTTGAACGCTTGATGTAGTTTAGTTTTGAGTAGAGTGGCTACTCAGGGAGTTGACTAAGATTCCTCAACCATTGATCATTCTACTCATCTGGAGCATGTGGGTGGCATGCGTGGTGAGAACTTGAACATACCATATCTTGAGGGGAGTCTACCTTATGTCACACAGGTGGATATGGGACCCCAGTATCATATGTAGTTAGATTCAGTTATTTCTTGAGGACAAGCAATATTCTGGCACGAACGACTGTAATGTCCCCATTTTGGGACATTATAACTTTTCAGAGTGTTATGCCCACCAGAGTAGCCAGATAGGGGTGACAGAGAGTTTGGGAGATATTGAGGGATTTTATTGGGCCTGACCTGCATCTTTCATCATCAGGATCCATTCCGCACAACTTGGTTTTGGTATCATTGCATTCTGATGATTTCCATAATTTTAAGTTATTATGGGTCATATCTTAATTAATTTCACTAAGAAGGTCATAATGGGCATATTACTTGGAGAAACCTCTTAGTGTAATAGCTCATCAGAATCAGGAAGAATAGCACTACAGGATAAGATGATGATAAGTGACTTTCAGTGGTCAGAGAAGCCATAAGGATGGATAAATCACATTTTAAAGGTAAAATGATTAATTAATTAAGTGATTTAATCAAGGAATAATAAAATAAAGTAAAATTCACTTGGAGGGAAAAGGTCAACAATAAATTAGGGTTTCAACAGTGAATTAGGGTTTTGGGAAGCTATAAGAGAAGTGTCAGCGACCTAATTCATCATTATGCAGATTATGACTTGTCATTGAGGAGAGAGGCACATCTTAAGAGAGATAGTTCAGTTGATTCCAGGAGGAAGACACTAGTTGGTTGATTTTAGTGTTGAGAGACAAACCCTAGTCACTGAGAAGATCACACGAGTCTTTCATCATTCTTCAACAGCAGTTACACAGTGTTCAACATCAATGGCGCATTCATCTAGAGTGAGGGCATAGCTCCTGAGAAGGTTTAGAGATCGACTTGTCCCATCCAAGGAGAATTCTAAGATTTCCCTCTGAACCATTTGAGAGAAAGGCAAGGCACATCTTTTCCTGGTTCCTCACCAGATTCCAATAGAGGAATCATCTAGGGTGCATTTTCTAGACTTGGGAGTGCGACACTTTTGGCAGATATATTCAGGGTTCCCGAGCGAGCATCAGACCATATTCAGGGAAAACCTTCCGACCCATTTCCTAGTAGACCAAGGAGGTCATTTTGAGACACATATTTTCCGATTCCAACGGTAGAATCACTAGGACACATTTTTCCAGAGAAAGAGGGGTGCATTCCCATAGGGGGATTCATCCGAGGTCCAAACCCACTAGCAAAGGTATCTGATAGTTACCAGTATTGAGGAATATAGTAGGGAGCATCATTTGGGACAGTTCCCAGGCCATTCCGAGAGCTATAGTTCCCAGGGCGAACTTTCCAGACTTCTAGCAGTTACCACACGAGTTGTCATAGTTCCAGCGCATCCATGGATCCTGCAGTGCTCACATATTTCAGGTATTATCTTTAGTTGTTTATTTGTATTCTGGCTAAGATCGTTTTGTCTTTTGATCTGGCCGAGTGTTGTCATTTTATTCATCTACATCCAACCTTTGTAATATGAAGAGGTATCATAATATAAACTTTGCAGTCCTTTGTCACATTTATTATTTGTATGACCATTTATATGTTGTAAACAATTGATCCTACACACACATTATCAGTGTTTCCTAGACTACCCAAGTCAGGAACATTATAGTTACTCCATCTTTCAATAAAGGCAAGTGGCCTATGAATTGAGTACTTATTTATCCCCTTCGCRCAATGCTCCTYTTCTCTAATGGATCCMCTTGGGATGAACAATTATCTAGTAGCCTCCTTGTCTATTTGTCTCCCCAATCCACAATGGCCCTCTACTACACTTGTCCAAGGAATTAATTCAAGGAAGAATTATTTAAAAGAAACTTAGCCATGTTACACGACCTAATCCCTACCTCCCTAAAGTTCAAATGGTGAATGAAGCTCTGATTTCTTCCATCAAAGTGATAGAGTATGGAATGGATCAATATAACTACTTTAAGAAGAATGATCTTCTATGTAGTGTCAATGGCTTCTAGCTAAAGCTAGAATATCTACACAAATGGATTATGTATACTTGGAAATTGGAAATGAAGGATGAAACCTTCATTTACTTGTGTGCAAAAGGATTCTTCAGAGTTGAATTTAACCTTTCAAAGGACATAGATTTGATCCTTAACTCCATCCTTTGTTGCAAAAAGTAAGACTATGCACGAAAGCATGGGCCCAAACTTCCGATCTTGCAACATACTCACTATTTTCCAATCTAATTTGGATAAGGAGACTAAACCTTCCTTTACAATTTTGGGGATTTGATTCACCTGAGACAAATGTAAAATTTGTTGGTAAATTGAAAAGAAAATAGAGAAAAAGATGTGTCATATAACCACATAGGTCTATATATCTATGCACGTGGACTTCAAAAAGTGTTTCATCAAAATGATTAAGATGTTGGCCAAAGACTACTCCTAGACATAGCCTCATGATTATGAGCAAGTTGCATTCCGATGTAGGGCTTGTTATGAAATACGAGATATAAACCCATAATAAAGTCACCTTATAAAACCACACAAGAGCCCCACATGGCATGAAGAGGCAATAGAGTATAATCATCTTGTTAGAAAGGGTCCCCTAGAGGCCATATTGCTTTCAAAACACAACATAAGAAATTTATTTAAATGCAATTCACTAACACATCAGGGATGGAAAAGGATAATGAGCACACCCCCTCCCTATAAAATTTAATAGAGAAATTCATCAATCGTTGTTCCAATGTAACTAACTTTTCACCAACAACCTTCAAAATCAATACCAATGCCAATTCTATTGCTACATCCACATATAGAAGCAAAGCCAACAATGCCTCCAACAATAAGGGCCAAAATATATAAGTGCACCCCATCTTCCCACTCACACCCTAAGAATACTTATTTCTCTCCCATCCATCGATGACAACTCTCCCTCATGTCCCCTCAAAAATGGGATGAGCAAGTTGGGTCGATGTAATACGAGAAGAGGAATAGGTCTTAGAAGTGTTGGAAATCCTGCAAACCCACCTAGGAAAGGAAGATAATAGCATTGTAAATGTTGAAGAAGAAGAGAAATGATAATCAACCACACCATTCAAAGACCACTAGAATGAATGGATGAAAATTCCAAGAAAAAAAAATGAAATCACCCTAGCAAACATTGACCTACATGATAATAAACCATCATTGTAATCTATTTTATATATGCATTATTTCTATATAGAGTTGTGTTCTCCATTTATCCATATTTATAAATGTCAACTAGGTTTTGAAAGAAGCTCTTAAAGAAAAATAAGAACCATTGCTTCAAAATCCCCTTACCTCAATAGAGAGAGAAGGCATTCCCTCAAAAACATGAGTCTATCATGACATTATGCACCTCGTTTTTCCCCAAATTATGCCACATGTTTTGACTCAATATAATATAACCTTTCCAATTACAAAAATATAAATATAACATATTTAAACAAAAATGGGAAAATTATATGTCATTGAATACAGGATTCAATGATAAATCCATTAACATAGTGTATCACGCGACATAGAAATATGAAAGAATTTTACTAATCTTGTAAAAAAAAGAGAAGAACCCATAACTTCTAAACCCTCAATTGAAGACTTAAGAGAGAATTCCAAAAACTCACGAGGGTCTGTGAGCTCATTGTAGGGTTTGTTAGGTTCCTCGTAAATAAAGTTATAAGTACTTTGACATTGATCACTTGATGTGTCTAAAAGTAAGTGGGTGACAAACTACCTAAAAGTATATAAGTGAATTGTTGATAAAAATAAAACTTGCATTGGGTTCTTGATTTGAGCCCCGGTTCTTGATTTGAGGCCCGTATGTGAACACGTGCAACATTTTGTATCATATAGTAAGTGGGAGTGAATGCGTTGAAAAAGATGAAGAAAAATTAAAAGCCAACAACGACTAGAGGAAGTCAGTGTGTTGATGAAGACTTTAGTTACGTCTATGAATGTAGTTTTGCTTGTCTCGTCCGTGTAAGTTAATATTAGGTTTTTTTTTTTTTTTTTGAAATAAAAGTCAACAATCATGTGAGGAAAAGTTAAGTCTTTGAATGTTGTTTTGTTTTTCTTGTCCGAGGAAGTGAATATTTAAGGTTTTTTTTTACTATTTTGAATTAAAAGCCAACAGGGAAGTACGTATCTAGATGGAGAATTAAAGTTAATTCATTGAACCTTATTTTGTTTTGCTTGTCCGTGTTAGTGAATATTTAAGGGTTCTTTTAACCATTTTGAATTAAAGTCCGTGGGTAGACTAAGATTTAACTTACATCTTTGAATGTGGCTCTATTTTTTTGGTATGTGTAAGTAAGTAAATATTTAGAGGGATAAGATGTTTTGAGGGATAGAGATGGAGTTTTCATGTGCAAGTGGGCGGATTATTATACTTAGCAGTGGAAGGAGAACCATGTTTTTAAAAGTTTTTAATGGAGGATTATTAAAATAAGTGGAAGGAGAACGATGTTTTTAAAAGTTTTTAATGGAGGATTATTAAAATAAGGAATTGGATGATTGGTTATTTTTGTGGGATTCCTTTTTTTAGTAATGGTTTAATTTGTTTTTGGAAGGATTGATGGTAGTGTTACTATTTTTAGAATTGGCTTTTTGTTTCCATGGAGGAGGTCTGTCGATATTTTTAGAGGCGTATCCATTGTAGTTCACAACGTGGGGTTTTAAAGCACATTTATTGGTTTTTAATGTGTTTAGCTAGGTGGATATCCCAGTGTTAGGCCCTTTACTATTCACTGACTAGATATTCATGATGTTGATCCTTCTATTTGTTGGTTAGTCTCTCTGGATTGCAGATGAAGTCAATGATTTCTTGGGCACTGCAGACGAGGAGACTTGGAATCATGAATGTCTCTTCTGCATTGTTGATGCCCTAAGTAACTCTAACGGTGGCAATCATATATTCAAGGCAAGCCATCCATCAGTCAAGTCACTACCTTTTCATTTACTGGTCTCACAAAAGGCGGAAACGTTATGTGTGTCGGGAGGTTATGAGGCTAAGCTTCAACACCTTTCTTCATTTGGCCTGGGTTGTGAGCTTCCTGCGAGTTTGCTAAGTACTTCGAGAGCTAGTGAGACATTTTTACAACACTCTTTTGTTCCTAGACTAGGTTCAGGATTGGGTAATGAGACTCATGTGAGGTTTTCTGGGGGAGGGAGTGCTCCTGTTAGTGAGAAAGTTGTTTTCCATGAATGGACGGTGCACCATAGTATAGATTCTGGTAATAAGTAGGATAACACCCATCGGGAGATACTGTGCATGAAGGAAATGCTACATAAAAAGGTGGCATGGGTCTGGAAACCTAAGAAGGTAAGACAAAGGTTGGTCATAAGCATGCATGTGGGTTTGGAGAAAACCTATACTTTATCCCTTTGCGCGTTGGTTGGGAGGTTCATGTATAAGACTAGGAGTAGTATCACCTTCTCATCTTGGATGAAGTGGACCTGGTAACCCATCATTGGGTATGAACCTAAATACCTCACTTTGCCTTGTGGATGGCTCGGTGTGGTCTTCAAAATTCCAGAAGATGCATAGATCATTTTAAATGGGTTTGGGACTTTGAGGGTGGTAGCATTATGCTTGATAGGTGGAGAAATCGGTTTGACCCAGCCACATAATACTTCATCCTTCGACATGTGTGGGTCCTGTTACCAGGTCTACCACTCAACTTATGGAATAAAAATGCCTTGATGGCTATTGGGAACCTTCTAGGCCGATTCCTTAAGTTTGATGAAAGGGGGCTTAGTGCTCTGGATAAACGTATGGCACGTGTTGTAGTCGAGAATGGAAAGGCTAGGTGATGCTGCATGACTTGACTACCTGGGTTTACCTTTTCACTGCAACTGCTGCAAAAGGATAGGACATCTACGACACAAATTCCCAACCTGGAATGGAAATGGAGTTGTGGAGGACTCTTTGGAATCTCAGGCCAACGAGCAGTATATGAGTGAAGGCGATACTGAAGGGGCGGGGGAATTTACTTCGGGGCTTGTAGAAGATACAACAGAAATCCTCTCGGGAACCTTTATTGGTAAGTGAAGATTTTACTACCCGTCTTTATATTTTAAGATTTCGTCTTGGGAGGGAATTCTTGGATAAGTCCTTTTCATCTGCTACTTTTCCCACTTATGAAACTGCTTGCACTTATAATAACTCTTCAGATATGGGTGTGTCAAGTTCGGATTCTAATAGGAATATTGAGGCTCTACTCCCTATCATTCCTACCCCTACCATGCCTGATGTTTCTAATTTACACAACGTAAGGGTTCTTGAGAATTCTACCCCTCCATTATCCACCTTTCCCGAGAATGCTCAGTTACCAGACATAGATATTGATTCATTCATCCCAACTCTAAAAGATTCAGTAATCCCTACTCCTCTTCGAACCTTTTGGGGATTGGAAGCCTACCAGGGGAAATCAGACCGTGATCCAGGTGAAAATGTTTATGTTATGGGAGATTACAAAGGGAAGGAAATAGCATGGTATCGAGGCCTGGGTATGGAGGTCTCTCCTATTAAAACTCGTAGTGCACACAAGAGGTTAGGGTTAGCATCTTATTTGGGAGAACAACATTGGTTTCCATTCATGATTTAGGTGCGCTTAGGGGTGTGAAATCCCTCGCAAGGGCCAAGTCATGATCCTTCTCTCACTAAACTTAAGAGGGGTTGGTGGCACCCTAAAATTGCCAACCATTAGTAGACTTCTTTCTAATACCCAACCGGATATCATTGTTTTCCAAGAGACATTAGTTCCTGAGGAAAAGGCTAGGAATTTCATGTATTCAATTTTCCCAAGATGGATTATCGGTGTTGTTAGTTCTACTGGGTAGTCCGAGGGACTTTTGGTGCCTTGGAATCCTAAAATTTTTGAGATACGATCCTTTCGAAGTGATGGTGGAATTGTATTGATAGGTATTCACATTCCAGATAAAAGAAGAATAAGTTTTATAAATGCTTATGGGTTGTGCATTGGTCGAAGGCAGTTTTGGGAACAAGTGGAAGCTAAAGGTATTCTAGCATAGAAAAAACTCATTCTTGCGGGGGATTTGAAATTTTCTATCAATACAGATGAATTGGGGGGCAGGGCAGCCTTACCCGATGCATTGGCAAATTTTTTCAAAAATCTTTTTTCTTCTAACTGGTTGGTGGATATAAAGCTTTCGGTGTTAATGCCTACATGACGAAATGGTAGCAGAGGGGTGGAGGAGATACAAAAGATATTAGACAGGGCCTACATATCAGAATCTCTATTAGGTGATGTTGCTAAATATAGATCTTGGGTGGAGCTCTCATTTGCCTGTAGTTCTTCAAATAGATTATGGTTATAAGCCTGTATATTATCCTTTTAAATTCAATCCAACATGTTTGCAAGAGGAATCTTTCTATGACTTAGTTCGGGCAGTTTGGGGTTCTCATCAGGAAGTAGAGGAGGTTGGATCTCAAATAATATTGACTAGGAATCTCTCTTTGTTAAAAGCGTGGGTTAAGATTTGTTGGCTGAAAAAAAAAAAAAAAAATTACAATTTGAAAATTTAGAAGCTGAGATTGCTCTCCTTTCTGAGCAATACTTGGAATTCAAGAAAAGTAATGAACTCAGAACTCAGTTGAAATATCTTCAAATTGAAAGGAAAAATTTATTTCTGGTTGAGGAGGAGCGTTGGCGCCTAAAAACCAGGGCGACATGGATTAAAAGTGAGGACATGAACACTAAATATTTTCATCATTTCACCAGCTACAAGTAGAATAAAAAACATCTACGGGAGATCAAATATGAGTCAGGATAGGAACACTATGGGTAGGATGCTATAAATATTTAAGCACAAAGATATTTCAGTACCTATTATCAATAACCGAGAATTAATACGATAGTGGATCAGGTAGCATCGGTCAATTTATATCCAAGGTTGGTAAATGAGGAGGGCATCATACAACTAGAGAAATCAGTTACAAAGGAGGAGGTATTAGAGGTGTTAAAAGGATTTTCCAAAGACAAAAGTCCTGGCCCAGATGGGTGGACTTTGGAATTCTATTTGTATCTTTATGATTTGATTGCAAAATACTTGTTGGATGTAGTTAAGGAATCATGTATGGCTGGAGAAGTAAACAAAGATCTTAACTCGACTTTTATTGCTCTCATCCCGATGGTAAATTGTCTTTCTACCTTTGAGGAGTTTCGCCCGATAGCTCTGTGTAACCTATGCTATAAGATATTCTAAACAATTATTGCTATGCACATCAGACCGATCATGTCTGGTGTCTTATCCGAGGAACAATTTGGCTTCTTAAAAGGAAGACAAATTATCAATGCAATTGAGACGACGTAGGAATGTTTGCACAGTATCAAAGAAAGAAAGCTTCAAGCCTTAATCCTAAAGATAGATTTGAAAAAATCCTATGATTGTATCAGTTGGGATTTTCTTAGGTTGGTCTTGCTTCAATGTGGATTCAGTCTGCCAACGACCAAGTGGATAATGGGTTGTATCACATCATCTAAATTTGCTATTTTAATTAATGGTGATCCTTCGGGTTTTTTCAATAATGGAAGAGGATTGTGACAGGAGTGTCCTTTGTCGCCCTTTCTCTTCATTTTAATTATGGAAGGTTTGAGTCTATCCTTCAAAAGAAGCCAATGGGAAGGCTTACTAATGGGCATTAAAGTATCAAGGATACTTAAGATACTCCATCTATTGTTTGTAGATGATATCCTTATTATGACAAAATCTTCTATTGTTGAGTGGCAGGAAATAAAAAGAGTTATGGGAACTTTCTGTAGGGATTCTGGTCTTAAGATCAATGATAAGAAAACATCTTTCCTGCAACAAAGTGCATGACAAAAAAAACTGGATATTTTAAAGGCTAATTTCCATCATAACTTTGTTGATCTTTCTATTGGTTTCAGGTATCTTGGATATTATTTGAAGATCGATAGATACAAAACTGAGGATTGGCATTGGCTTATTTCCAAGTATGAATTTCGGATTAGCTACTAGTGCAATAGGTGTCTTTCCATAGGGGGATACTATGTTCTTATCAAGGTTTTTTTATAAAGTTAGCCAATCTATTGGCTAGCTCTTGCTAACCTGCCTTCTCTTATCCTCCATGGAACTCGATAGGTTATATTTAATTTCCTTTGGTCTTGGTGCAATAGAAAAAGAAGATACATGTGTGTGCTTGACAACTTATTACACATCCAAAACAACATGGAGGATGGGATTTGAGAAATATGAGTAGATTTGGAAGGGTTATGGTTGCGAATACGCTTTGGAGGGCACTGATGCAAGAGGGATTATGGCATCGAGTCTTAAAGGATAAATACTTCCCTTATGTATCTATTTCTATATGGTTGCACACAGTAATTGTTGCTGATGTTAAAGGGTCTCATACCTGGAAACACCTTTTAAAATCATTACACATAGTCCTTCACTGGTTAGCCTAGAGGCCGGGATCTGGTCATACCATTCTGCTAGGAAAAGATCACATACTGGGGATGGGGGAAGAGGTTAGTTTGACTAAAGAGTTGATCTCAACACTTAACCAGAAAGGCAGATATTAGTTATTCCAGGCTCAATGTGAAGCTCATGTGGGGATGATTGGTACAAATTGGCATTCCAACATCGCGGTTTAGAAGGGGGTCTTTCCTTGGAATGGCAATCCTTCTGCTATGCACTCATTAAAAATGGTGTCCACTTATTAGACAATATGGACGAGATTATCTAGATGGGGGGAGATGCGTCGTGACAATTAAATGTTAAGAATTCTTATGAGTCCTTGGAAAAAAAGAAGTGGAGCTTTGTGATTGGAGGCTAGAGGAAAGCAATGTGGTCTTGGGTTTGTCCCTTAAAAAATTAGCTTTTCACTAGGTTAATGGTAGAGAATAAGATTCTCACTTGGCATTTTATTTAGTGCAAGGGTTTTTGTGGATTGAGTTATTACCATTTATGTAAATAAAGGAAGGAGTTTGTCTACCATTTGTTTGTGGAGTGATCTTTCGCCATGTCAGTCTGGAAAAAGGTAACATCAACATTAAATATTTTCAGAAGGTAGTCTTGCAACTGAATTGCGAAGTGTTTTAAATCCTGGAAAGAACAAAACTTATCCTACCCTTGTCTACCCATTGTCATTTGTTGGTTTATCTGGAAGGAGAGGAATCTGGTGATATTTGAAGATTGCAATCCCATTTTGTAGAAGGTGGTTTACTTATCGATATTCTCCGTGGGGGACTGCAAAAAAAACAAGAAAGTTTCATTTTGTAGGAACATTCCTGTGGAAAATACTGAGGGAGGCATGGTGGGATGGTGCGATGGGGCTTCTCACACTTCGGGAAAAATTGTGGAGCTGGTTGGATTATTAGGATCAGTGAGCATAGAAGTTACACATGGTTCTTCAATTGTGGGCTCGGTACAAACACTAAAGTAGAGCTCTTGGGAGCTTGGTCTCTTCTCACTCTAGCCTCTTGCCTCACAATTATGTTCATTAATGTCTAGGGAGAGTCAAAAATCATCATTGAATGGTTGAAAGGTAAGAAACGTCTTCAAGTGGTTGTATTGGAATGCTGGAAGGACCACCTCAGCGAGATTACAAAGAATTTTCAAAAAATATCATTTTCTCATGTATATAGGGAAGAAAACACAGTTGTGGATAGCCTATCAAAACGAGCGCTCCTTCAAGCCCCACAGAATATTGTCTATTTTATGTTCGAAGAGGACCATGAGGGGCCTTATCAGTTTCTAGAGCTTTACCAGTGGGTTTGCTATTGGTTTCATATTTTGTTGTTGTGGGTTTTTTTTTTATCTCCATATGTCCTTTGGCGAGGGTAAGATTGGTGTATCTTTTTTGTTCTTGTTCTGTCCATTGTGGATCTGGATCTCAGTTTTTATTGGATGTTTGGATATGTATATGCCTTGTCCTGTAGTTCTGTATTGTTGAAGGCATAGATATGTTTGGGACTTTTTGCTACTGATATTATTATATGATATCATTGTATTCGAACAATTTATATTTTTATAAACATAAATCGTAATTTTCTGTGGAAAAACAAAGTAAGTAAATATTTAAGGTTTTTTTTACCGTGGCATGTGTAAGTAAATATTTAAGTTTTTCTTTTAT
>JASDQU010374178.1:76734-93835 GCA_032191745.1 Picea mariana | reverse complement strand
AATCATGAATATTAATACAATATTTCATCGTTGCACGTTGAATGACTCAGACAAAAAGAGATGGGGGGCCTACTCCACCAGAAAAGGAAAAAGGGGGTGAGTCGTAAGTTTCGGGGAATATTTTATAATATTTTTAGGAAAAGTATAATGTTATGGATATGTTTTTATCCTAAGTTACTTGAGGGTAGGGAACATGTCACCAAGTGGCTTTGTAACGTACCCAACCACCCACAAGATGGCCACTCTACTTCAAAACTCACTTATGAACTAAAATCGAATTCTGATAAATTTTTAATTAATAAAGAGGCATGAAATATTCACATGCAGAGATCAAGATTCATGCTACAACATAAAAGAAATGAATATAATTCCATACACAAAAATAACCAGCAAGAATGCACATTATAAACATGAATCTCATAGATAATAATTAATACACAGCAAGATAAATATACAGGTAAATGAAACCATGATAGAGAGCACTTATCTTTAATGAAATGAATCACCAACTGACTGCAGACCAAGTACGTTGCACCCAACCGTAGACATTGTTTTTCCAAGTCTCAACAACAATTTCACCCCCGAGCCAGGGCTACGAATCCACAAGGATGGTTCTAGGGTGTCACTCAGCTTCCCAAACCAATCAACAGTCAAGATCTCACATGATTTTAAACACACACAACAATCCAAAGTACACCATCTCTCTTCTCTCCAACCTGCACAACCCAAGAGAATGGACCCCCTTCTCTTCCACGCAATCCCTCAGGCTATCCACCTCCTTCTAGGGTTCCATTTCATCTGGTCAAGAATATCCATGTTGGGACTCTTAGGATTTGTAGTTGTGAGAAAAACTTACAACATGCCAAATAATCTCAGACACGCATGCATTAATTCATGGTTGGAATACACCAATAGTCATTACAACCAACAAAACCATGGCTCCTCTCCAACAATTTGTTTGTATTTCCCAAGCCAAGATCAAAATGAATGAGGAATGAAGAGTGGGTGAAAGAATGAATGGAGAGATAACAAAATTAAAGGTGTGAATAATTAACAATGAGTGAGTGAATGAGTGAAATCCCAAACAAACCAAAGATGAGTTTATGTATTTATTGGAATTAAAGAACCACATGGTCTTTCCCCAAGAAGCTCATGTAACTGATATTCTCCATTAAAACAAAAATGGGTAAATAAATATAAAATAAATACTTATCCCCTCAAGGCCCCTCTCTTGTGGAATCATAGCCCCCTATAACTCTTGTCCTTTCCCATCTAGCAACCAATGCTGTGTTTATTATTAATAATGATCAAAACAATTACATTTCCTAGGCACATTGGCCTCTTTTAATTGTTTGAGCACTCTGTCCTTTCATAAATTAACAAAATACATTATTTAATATGGAGCTTAAAACTAGGGTATTACATTCCCCTCCCCCTTATTTTAGCACTGTCCTTAGTGCATATATAAAACATAAATCAAAATTTCAAAATTTATTCAAAAATTTGTGGGTACTCTACCCGCATGGCATCTTTCTGCTCCCAAGTAGCATCTTCAGTACCGTAGCAGGTCCACTAGACTTTTACCAGCTCTATAAATCGATTATGGAGAATTTTGAATTTTGTGTCCAATATTCGCATTGGTTGGACCTGAAATTCTCCCTCTGTCTCTACCTGAATCAGATGCCAATCAATAACATGGTTAGAATCATGTACACATTTTTTTAGCAAAGAGACATGAAATACATTCTTCACATTCATGGAAGCAGGTAATGCAGGCATGTATGCAACTGACCCTATTCTGTCCAATATCTCAAATGGACCACAGAATATGGCTGCTAGCTTTGTACAACTACCCAACTTGAAAGAGCTCTTCTTAGGATTCACTTTTAAAAGTACATGCTCCCCCACTTTAAATTATCTAGTTGTTAATTTTTCTTAATTCTAACCATTTGGTCTTCCATATCCTTGAGCAAAAATGGCCCAAGTACCACTCTATCTATTGGGTTGTCCCAACTCACTGGAGTATTGCATTTCCTACCATACAAAGCTTCAAATGGGATCATTTTCAATGAATCTTGATACCCATTATTATAGGCAAACTCAACCAAGTGCAAGCAATCTTCCCACTTAGATGGCTTATCCATCACATACATTCTCAGCATGTATTCAATTACTTGGTTGACTCTTTCTGTCTACCCATCTGACTGTGGATGGTATGTTGTGCTAAAGTTCATATTTGTACCAAATCCTTTAAACAATCCCATCCATAAATTTGAAGTAAACTTTGTATCTTTGTCTGAAACAATTGTCTTAGGTATCCCATGCAACCTAGAAATCTCCCTCATGTAAATTTATGCAATATTAGTTGTTGTATGAGTCATTTTTACAGGAACAAAATGAGCAACCTTTGTCAATTTATTTACCACTACCATGATTGAATCATGTTGTCTTGTTGTCCCAGGAAATTTAGTTATAAAATCAATGGTTAACACTTCCAATTTTTTCTTTGGAATTGGTAATGGATGTAGCAAACCCGCTAGGTGTCTATGCTTAGCCTTCACTCTCTAACATTCCATACATCTAGCAATGTAATCAAGAACATCTTTCTTCATTCCTGGCCAAAAGAATTGGCTTCTTACTGCTGCAATTATTTTCTGGTAACCGAGATGTCTGACATATGAAACATTATGCATTTCTTTTAATACCAAATTCCTAAGTTCTCCAGAATTAGGAACATAAATTATATTTTTATGCACAAGTAATTCATCCTCCTTCATCTCATATTCTTTAATTTTAGGTTGTACATTTTCCTGTTGTAAGCTTTCTTTTACCTATATGTAATGTTGATCTGTAACAACAAAATCTAAATTTATGATCTGTATATCTAACTGATGCATACTAACAGTTGTAGCATGCATGAGATGTACTCTTCTACTAAGTGCATCATCAATTTTATTTTATTTTCCTTTGATATTATTTATGTCAAAATCGTATTCACTTAAAAATTCCAGCCATCTTGTTTTCCTGGCATTCGAAGTTGGTTTTTCAAAAAGATATTTCAAACCACTATGGTCTATTCTTAATTCAAATCTCTTCCCCATGAGATAATTCCTCCACATCTTCAATGCATGAACACTGGCAGCAAGTTCCAAGTCATGTGTGGCATAGTCCCTCTCATGTTTCTTTAATATTTCTAGACTCATAACCAATGACATGTCCATTTTGAGTGAGGACTCTACCAAGTCCTTCCTTGCATGCATCTATACATACCACAAAAAACTTTCATTTGGGTCAGCAATCTTTAAAACAGGTGCACTAGTAAGTAATTATTTCAACAAATTAAATTTCTCTTCACACTCAGTTGTCCATTCAAATGAACTCCCTTATTTTGAAAAAAAGTGATGGGATGAGTAATCTTAGACAACATTGTTATAAATATTTTGTAGTAACCAGCTAATCCCAAAAAATATCTAACTTCTAAAACATTCCAGGGTGATGGCCATCCTCTAATGGCTTCAATATTATTTGGATCCACTATTATACCTTGTTCTGAAATAATGTGTYCCAAGTAATGGATTTGTTCTTGGTAAAAGGAACACATAATAAGCCTGGAATGAAATTGATGTTCYCTGAGCACTTGCAATACCAATATTAGGTGATTTTAATGCTCTTCCTCTAACTTAGAATATATAAGTATGTCATCTAGGAATACTATGAMAAACTTATCCAAATAGTTTTTGAATATTCCATTCATTAAGCACATAACGACATCTGGTGCATTGGACAGTCCAAATGGCACCACTACAAATTCATAATTCCCATACCCTTTCTTCAACTATTCTTCCAACTTCATTTGTAATTCTTTTAATTCTAGTGTACTCATTCTGTAAGGTGATTTTGATACTGGGGAAACTCCTGCTACTAAATCAATAGAGAAATCTATCTCCCTCTTTGGTGGAATCCTTGGGATTTCTTGGAATACATCTTTAAACTATTGCATTATCGAAAAATATTCAAGGCTTGGCCCTTTTGTCTTTTCTATATCTCTTCAGCTGTAAGGCTCAAATCTCCCTTATAGAAATGGTTCTCAGAACTCCTTTCACATTGGTTTGTTTTCCTTCTTCATCAAGACATGTAAATCTCTTGATATGGCAATCTAGGACAACATGATGCTTGTCCAACAAATCCATTCCAATTATAATATCATAAGACCCCAATGGTATAACATTTAGATCAATATTAGTATTCAATTCATTTAGAATTTTGGAACAACCTCATACCATCTCATTGATCCTTCTTTTGGTTCCAGTGGCTAACTGAACCAAACTTGATTTTTCAAGCTTACTTTTCTCCAAATGTAATCTATCCACTATTTTAGGATCAATGTAACAATGAATTGCTCCTAAATCAATTAAAACAACAACATGATGATTAATTATCTTACCTTCCACCTCGATCATATTGGATTGGTACTCTTCTTGTCGATCATATAAGGCTACATATATTCTTCCCATGTCTTCTACTATTGTAGCCTCTTGGATGTTGTGCACGGTCTTCACTTTGTCTTTTATGTGAGGGAAATTCTTGTACAAGTGATATTCTTTGCATCCCCAACATTGGATTGGTGGTATTCTCCTTTTTCCTAAGGAGTTTTATCTCTTGGATTCATCCTTAGCAGATGAGTCTAGATGATTTTTATTTGGGCTATTTATGTTGAAAGGAGTTTTGAATCCTTTCTTTCTATGATCAAACTTCTCTTTCTTCTTATCCTTCCAAGATTTCTGCAAAGACTCTCTTCCCTTTCCTTGTTCATATAGGTACTTAACCTTCCTGATGGTCTCAGTCAAAGTCCTAGGCTCATCATATTGAATATTCTCTTTATAAAATTAAGAAATTCCACTCAAAAACCTCTGTATTTTCACTTTCTCGTCTTTTATAAACCCCACATACTTTAGCAGTCCCAAGAATTTATTTTCATACTCTGCCATGGTCATGCTTCCCGGCCTAAGTTCAAAGAACTCCTGCATTTTCTTTTCATAGAAGTGCTTTGAAAGGTACTCCTTCTGAAAATATTTCTTTAATTTATTCCAATTGATCATGCTCTCATTTATTTTCTCAACTTTCTTAAGTTGATCCCACCAGATAACAACTTTTCCATGTAGATGGTAAGTGGAAATGATGTATTCTAGGTTTGATGAGTGGTTATGCAGTTGAAAATACCTACAGAGTCCAAGAAACCATGATTCAACATCATCTTCCCTTTCTCTTTTACCATCAAAGGATGGTGTCTTAAGTTTCCTCAACTCTCCTTGTAAACTATTCAATTCATGTCGTCTTCTTTGGTTCCTAACAAGAGACAACTCTGGACTACTTATGGAATCTTYAGATGCATAAAATTTCCTTGTTGAGTGAGGTGATTGATGTATATTTGTTCTGCTAKAACTTCTTGAATAACCAACTCTTATGTAGTTATCTCTTCTTTCATGATATCTTCCCCCTTCCTCTCATCTTGAGTTTGACCCATTCTTTGTTTGCCTCTCCAACTGATTTAAGATTTGCATCACTTGAACATTAATCTGATTTTGATATCTTATCAATCTCTCATTGTATTCTTTGTAGTTGTGTACTTATATTCTTAGGCTTCTCATAGTCTCTAGTAATGTTTCTTTCTCCTCTCTACCCTTGTGTCCATTTGATTTTGTCCATGCATTACCAACACTAATATTTTGTCCTTTGGCCTCTTTATCATGACTATAAGCTCCCTCTCCTTCTTCCATTTCTTGAATATGAATTCTTACACTAAACTGTTATGTTTATACCCAATAATTATGCAAAATGTGGAGGCAACCATTTTTCTTAGAAATATGCATATCATAAAAATTTGTCAATTAATGCTACAAGCCATGTTTCTGCTCAATTTATGAATTTGTATATCATAATTCTCTAAATTCTAACAATTCCAGGTCATTCTCCTTTGAAATCATATTTCAAACGACTATACTCTTTCCCCAATCCGATTTTTGAGTTGGAAGTTATGGCTTCCTGAAGGAGCTACTTAAACCCCCATTTGTGCATTTTCTCCACTACTGAAATTCAATTGAAATGCCAACTTTAGTCAATTGTAGAAAAAAATATGTCAAGAACCAGAGAAACTTTAATATGAGGTGTAGATAATTAAAATGACAAGGAATTCATAAAATCTTTCATATTTGTAGTCCAATACTCCATTCACGAAATGCAACAATATGAAAATGACGACTTTTCCCTTTTTCACCTCGTTTTCCAGACTTGGAATTTTTGGCAAAATTGGCTATCTCTCAATTTGTTCACTTCTAGAAAATTTTCACTAAACCAAAGTTGTTTATCTTTATGATTGTATAAAATCTTGAGTTAATAAAAAATTTCAGTTTTGTGATCTAGGGTCACTTTTCCTCCTCCGAAAATCTCAAAAATCTCAAAAAAGTGGCTTGGAATAGTGGATTTTGGCCTATTTCAGCATCCCTCTTCCAATCCCCTTAGGATTTATTTAGTTCGTTTGTGGGTTATTTCTGTGTCTACTTTCTGGAAACTTTCAATGAATTTCATCTTAATCTGGACCTTGATCTGGCCCCATAGCTTTAAAAACCACTATTTCACCATTTTTGACAAATCCAAGAAAAAATGGGAAATGACCCTCTCTGGTACTTTTGTAGAGATAATATCTGTAGAAAAATCCCATAAGTTTCATTCAAATATGACTTAATCTGCTCCAGTTATGGCTAAAAAATGAAAATGTCTTCAGACTGCCTCTAAGAAATGGCAATCTTCACCGTTGATATTAAAATTAGAATAGATCAGGACCATCCGTCGAAGGTTATCATTCACATTGCTGAAGAATTAGACTCAAATGGGACTCCAAAAAGAGGGTATCGAAGAATATTCCTTTTCGATATCATCGAAAAATTTTCATTCGGAGTTCAGAAGGTTGATTAAGTTTCACTACTCCAATTAGAGGGTATCGAATAATATTCCCTTTCGATACCTTATCACTCAAAGTTCAGAGCATTAGGTAGTTTTTTCAGTCCAACCAGAGGGTATTGAAGAATATTCCTTTTTGATACCGTCGAAAAATTTTCATTTGAAGTTCAGAAGGTTGATGAATTTTCACTGCTCCGACCATAGGGTATCAAAGAATATTCCCTTTCGATACCTTATCACTCGGAGTTAAGAATATTAGGTATTATTCTATGCTCCAAACAAAGGGTATCGAAGAATATTCCATTTTGATACCATCAGAACTCTTTTGAATGAGATCTTCCAAAAACACTTTTTTGAAAGCACATCCCAGCGAGATCTAATATCTCAGAAAGATCCTGATGGATCTAACAACTCTTGTTCTTTTGGGATTCTACCATCCGCTTCTCTTCATGCTCGATTCCAAAGTCCTTTCGACACTTCCTTCCTGAAGGCCTATTGAGAACTCCTTTCTCGGACTTCTAAGATTGAATCTTGGCCACTAATCCTCCAGGTCAAATTAATCTGGACTTTCAATCTACAAAAATACACAGTCGCCATGAAACACACAAAAGTTCAATTTGCAAGGATGAATTCGACTCTATAGTGACATATCAATGCCATAAATCACTTCCTTCAACTAATATGAACATTGAAACTCAAAATATTCCCAGAATTTGGGGATTTTACTTATGTCCTTCTCCGTTCCCCACCCCCCAAATTTGTACTAGACAAATCTGCAACAAAGAATTTGACAAATTCACAAAATTTTTAGCCCATTCCATTCCAGTGTTGAACTAGAAGCTCTGATACTAATATGCAACGTACCCAACCACCCACAGGTTGGTCACGCTACTTCAAAATTTGGTTCTGAAGAAATTTCAAATTCTGATAAATATTTAATTAATAAAGAGGCATGAAATATTCACATGTAGAGATCAATATTCATGCTACAACATAAAAGAAATGAATATAATTCTATACATGTAAATAACGAACAATAATGCACATTATAAACATGAATCTCACAGATAATAATTAATACACATCGAAATGAATATACAAGTAAATGAAACCATGCAAGAGAGCACTTATCTTTAATGAAATGAATCACCAATTAGTTGCAATCCAAGGACATTCCACCCAACCACAGACACTGTTGTTTCAAGTCTCAATAGCAATTTCATCCCTGAGCCATGTCTATGGATCCACAAGGGTAGTTCCAGGGTGTCACTTAGCTTCTCAACCTAGTCAGTACTTAAGCTCTCGCATGCTTCTCAACACACACAAAAATACAAAGTACACCAACCCTCTTCTATCCATCTTGCACAGCCCAAGAGAATGGACCCCCTTCTCTTCCACACAGTCCCTCAGGTTAGCCACCTCCTTCCAAGGCTCTAGTGCTTCTGGTCAAGAATATCCACGTTGGGACTCTCAAGATCCGCGGTTGTGAGAAAAACTTAACACATTCCAAAGCATCTCAGACATGTAGACATTAATTCATGGCTAGAATACACCAACAGTCATTACAACCAAAAACACCATGGCTCCTCTCTAACGATTCATTTTATTTCCAAATCCAAGATCAAAATGAATTAGGAATGAAGAGTGGGTGAAAGAATGAATGGAGGGAGAACAAAATGAAAGGTTTGAACAATGAATAATGAACAATGAGTGAAAGAGTGAACCCCCAAGCAGACCAAAGATGGGTTTTTGTATTTCTTGGAATTAAAGAACCACATGGCCTTCCCCTAAGAAGCTCATGTAACTAATATTATCCATTAAAACAAAAATGCGTAAATAACATATAAAATAAATACTTATCCCCTCAAGCCCCCTCTCTTGTGGAATCATAGCCCCCTATAACTCTTTCCCTTGCCCATCTAGCAGTCAATGATGTATTTATTATTAGTAATGATCAAAACATTACATTTCCTAGGCACAATGGCCTCTTTTAATTGTTTTGGCACTCTAGCCTTTCATAAGTTAACAAAATACATTATTTAATATGGTGCTCAAAACTGGGGTATTAGAGGCTTAAAGCTACTTTTGAAGGTGGCGAGTGTAAAGTGGGAGGCATGCAATATATATTGTCGTCCTTAGTGTATTTTGAGAATTATGGAATTATTATTGATGTTGCAAGCTCTCTTGTGCAGAAGGGGGTCGGACTATATGGACAATATTATTATTACCTTATCTGCAAAGAGAAGCTTGTAAGGAGTTGTGGGCTATAATCAAAGATATTGTGCATACTTGTGTGCAAAGTAGAAACTGTGTAGTGAAATGTTAGAGTAGCATGGCCCAGTAATATGATAGGGTTGTTACATTTTGGTTGATTCAGAGCTACATAAGTTGAGGTGGAGTTGTTAACACTCTGTAAATTCCCAGAGGTTGTCGGGGGTAGAATAAATTTACCAGAGGCAACTTTATCCAACCACTTCGAAACTAGGATCTAGCCCTACCAGTTTCAGAGAGGGATCTCTCTGTAAGATTTAACTTTCTTTTAATTTTCAGATATTAGGTTAGTTAGATTAAATGAGATTGGGTTGTTTGTTTTTGTAAGTTGGATGAAATAGGATTTACGCCTCCATGGGCTATGGGGTCTGTTTTATAGATATAGAGATTAGAGAACATAAATAAAGATTCTTTTCATAGGGTAGGATAATGTAACTATTGGATTCTTTAGAAATAAAGTGATGGATAGAAGAAAAGGCGAGATTACCAATTAAAATAAAGAAGCAATTAATAATTTCTTTATTGTAACATCAGAAAACAAACATTTAGATCTTTAAAAGCTCAGAAATAGAGTACACACAGGTAAATTCTGCAACTTTAACTCCCTTTAAATGATCAGATTAGAAAACAAGATGATAACTAAGAAAGATAAATGTTCAATGAAGAAAGAGAATAACTTCACCAACAGTTGACACACAGGAATCCTGTGAAACGTCTCTTTGTATTACTGGAAGATCTCTTGATAAAAATTATAGTGTTTACAAATTGCTAGGGTGTAAAGATCAACCCTTAGTACTTCAAAGTTTGAAGTATTTATTATTAAAATTACAAATGACCCTGTCATTAATGATCAAGACGTGGCAGATTCTGAATCTAACTAACTAGCTAACAAGATACAAAAATTGAGGAACTGTCGATGATGTGTCAAATTATGCATGTTGATTCTGGGGAAGGTCGTTAGTGAGTCACCCACATGACTTTAACCAATCTACATGATAACTCAACTTGCACATCTCATCTCCTACTCGATCAAATTGCACAACTCTTCCCATCTTAGCTGACTAGGGATGGTGACTTTGAGTAGTCTCTGGTATATTTCATCCATTTCTGTGTACTTGGAAAAATTCGGTTTGACAAAGAAAATATACTTGATCTCGTGCTGTATGCTGAGGTATGACTGCAAAGTTTCTAAGAATGCCTTGTCTATTATACTTCTTTGTATTCCCGAAAACTTGGAACTGTCTTTGGCCACCGTGGCCATCTTCTGTTTGTAATCGGGAAGAGTCTTCAACTTGTCATTTAGGACCAGTAGACCAGGAATACCTTTCTTCTGCAAAGCCTCGATCTTGCTAAAGAACCTCTGAACTCCAATTTCCATGTTCTGGACTTTCTCCTCCAACTTCATCATCAGTCCTCTTTTGGTCAATACTGTCTTGACTTCGAGGATGGTTTCTGTCCTGTCTTCGATCTTCAAGTCTTCTAGTTCTTCTTTGTTCTTCGAGTTCAGGAATCTAATGATTTCATTGTCTTCAGTGGGCATTTCTCCCAACTCTCCTTTTATTTTTTCAATAGTCTGCATGATCCTTAGCAGTAGTTCATTTTTCTCAAACATGATTTGCACCATAGGCCAGATTTCATTTATGGATTTGGAGATATCCATCCAAATATTCTCCTTTGCTTCGGCAAGTGTCTTGCTCGCCACTGTTTTCTTTTGTAGCTGCTGCAATTCCTACTTGATATTTTTTGATGTTTGCTTCTCCATGGTGTAGCTTGTTTGGTAAGAATACTTTATCTCTTGAAGGCTCTCAACCTCTTTTTTTAGTCTATTGATTTCCGTTCCTTGTAAGCTCATCTCTTCCATGGATTTTTCTAGCTCCACCATTTTTTCCAGAGCTGTTAGTGGGGTGGTTGATGGAATTTTTGTTGTGGTGGTCATTGCTACAGTTGTGGTGCTAACTCCTGTGAGGTGAAGTGCACTTAGTGGAATTAATTCCATAGGTGTTTCATGTTCCTTCTCCTTTGCCAATCTCTCCAGCTCTGCTTCCATCTCTCTTAATTGTGCATTCTGCTCCATGATCAATTTGAGGATCTCATCCTTCTCACCTTCTGTCTCAGCAATCTCTTTGGCATGTGAGTCTTATATAGGTCGCAGTTTCAATTTCTTTCTCAGGGATTCTATGACATCATTGTTTCTCTTGAGTGCCTCCTCAGCTGCTTTCACATTTGATGGATCACACCCAATCTTCAGCACCAATTCTTCTAAGGAATTTATTCTGTTGTCCTTTGCAAAAGATGATATCTTCTCCAATTTTAACTGATTCTGAATGTTGTTCAGAGAAACCTGTAACTTAGCAGTAGAAGTAGAATCATTTGCCAATGTAGAGAAAACCATTTCTCTCGTCTTCCTGTGTAGATCCATCTGATCACTTGGGTGTACATCTCTGGTGTTGAACTCAAACGTTGCCCTTTTGTAATCCGTTATTACTTTTGGATCGGGCACTTGTGCTTGTAAAAAGGCCATGTACATTCTGCTTTTCTCTGTATCAAAAGATGATAACATTCTGTGTTGTGTCATGGACGTTTTATTCCAAAATTGAGCATAGGTGCTGTTGGTCAGCATCTGATTCTTCTTCTTGATCATATCGTATTTCTCAAAAATACTCAATTTTGCACCTCCTTTATTTGGTTGATCGACTAGTGAAGTGTCAGTCTTCTTCTTGGATGAAGAGGTAGACATGATCTGTTGGTTTCTTGAGATAAGAGGTGAATTATCACCTTTCATAATTGTAGTGGACTAGGTTTCCTTTTCACCAATCATGTCAGGTTTATGACTAGCTTTTGGCCTTTTAGTGTGTACCTAGAAATCCTCAGTCGAGACTTCTGTGACTGAAGGGGAAGTGTCCTTTCTGGTTATTTTATCCTTTGGTACCTGTGGGGTGGTTGTTTGCACGATAATAACTGAAGGAGACTGTTGTTCTACCTCTTCCAGAGTGTTCACCTCCCACTCCGTTTGATTCACAAACTTCTCTATCTCGGGCTTGGGTGTATGAACATACGGGATATTTTTATTCTTCACTCTCATCTCTGAGATGATCCCATACAGATCGTAGTGCCACAGGAAACTTGTTTCAAACTTCATTTCACTCAAAATTTTATCTTCCTCTTCCTCGACAGCTCGACTATTGCAGATAAAAGATCCTATCTGCCCCTTAATCCTCAACTGATGTTTCTTCTTCAGAGACACAAAGTGTATATCATCTGAATTTATCATTTATTGTATATATTCTAGGGAAAATATCCTCATAAGAAAATACTTGGGCAACTTGTATGGAGCTAATTCGCACCCGTATACTCTGATTTATATGTGATTTTGATACAGGTACCAATCTCCTGTCTTTGCAAGGTCCAAGAGGTGTAAGATTCTCTGGATCTCTTCATTTATCCTTAGCTCTGGTCTCCCACTGAGCATGCTCACCACTGGATGGTAAAACTACTTGATGAACTGTTTGAAGCTAAATTATGTGGAGTTCCTTCTTAGCAGTGAAGTCCAAGACGTTACTACCTGTGGTTTGCCATCCTTGTTTATTTTATGCATTAGGAAGGAGAACCTTTCTTCTTGAAAGAAGGTGAACATGTAAGCCAATATTGAGGAATACCGGAACATTCCCTTTGTGGCGAATTTATAAAGCTGATCGTGGATGTTCTCTGCCAGGAAAGTGTTGTAGTCAAACTGGATGGTGGCCTTTTCCTCAGCAGAGAAAATGGATAGGAACCCCAATATAGGTTCATCTACCCATTCGTCTAAAAATAGCTAAGTAGACAACAAAGTGATGAAATCACTTGGTTTCCCTTTTCTGAGAACAAGGAGGAATGATACGGGGGATTTTTGTTGGGGAGCTAAGTATCCCATGGGAGGAAAAGCTCAAAGATCTAGTCTCTTTGAGAAAAAGAAAAATTCTGGTACAATTCTATTAGGATTTCAAGGTTGAAAGGGGAGGCAGATTCGGCTCTAGATATTTGCATCATCTGATCAATGGCCTCTAGTGTGATAAATAAAAGAGTTTCTCTGGATGAAGAAAATACAACTCTCTGGTCGGGGAGGTAATGAGCTTGACACTTGAGGGAGAATTCGAGGAAATGATGGACTTGGGGAAAGAGATACAAAGGAAGATTGGAATCCCAGAGCCCAATCTCATCGCTTTGATCTAGGAATGTATCTTTAAACCATGACTACAATTTTGCGAAATCAAATTCGCACCTGGTCTTAGAGATCAGATAATCCTTGTCGGATAATGGGATCCGGTTGAGGTCGACAGGAGGTGGGAGGAATGGATTTTCCTCGACCTTTTCTTTTTTAGACTTTGGCACCATCGCTTTCAACGGTACCTGCAATTGAAACAAAAATGTTAATGGGTAATGGCTATGGTTGGGTCGGTGACTGGATCAGTGAGGGGAAAAAAGTTATCTAGTGTGCGGAGAGAGTGAATAGTGGGAAAATGGTAGAACATGGGCTAGTTTTGAGTGAACGGGTATCCATTGGCAACAAGGGACAGGTCAATAGGCTAACATATATGTTATCCAATAGTAAATGGCCAACGGATCATTCGAAGTGTGAGATGGCCAGTGAAGGATGGGTTACAGGTGCGACAGTGTGACGTGGGGGTTGTTGATTGGAGAATGGCAAGAATGAGGTGACTTCTGATGGGTGACTAGGTGGGATGAAATGACAGAGTTATGAGATGAGACTTGTAGGGGAAAGGTAGTGGGGTGTGATGTCATGAAGCGGCGACGGTATGTCAGAAGGGTGGTAAGTGGTAAGTGGTTTTGGAGTGGAGGGGTTCTGATGCAATCGATTCATGCCACATTAGGGTGGGGTCCATCAGGAAAAACCACTTCATTCCAGACCCTCCCCCCCACCATTAAAGGAAGAACGGTCGAGGGGGGGGGTGGTTTAGAAACTCTTGTCATCCTTTCATCTGTGCACTGTCTGTTGGATCGTAGATCTGTGCGCTCCTTGTAACCAACATTCCTGTTAAAGGTAGAACGATCTGGGGGGTATGAAAACTCATCTCAACCGTAGATCTAGGTGCCAATAGCTCTGTCGTATATCTATGCGCCATATTTGATCTCCGGGCATGATTTAATATGTGCAACATAGCTTAGTCTTAATTCTTTTTATGGGTTTTGTGCACTGCTTCCCTTGATTTTGTCACCATGGGGTTAGGAAAACACCTCAAACAGACGAATCATACATTTTCTTCAAACACCATACAAACTTTATTGAAAGAAAAGCTGGCTAGCCTGTGTCCTATCCTACCTACCTACACCTTTAGACCAGATTAAACTGTTGGGCTAAGAAATTACTCTATCCTGGGACTGTTTGATCAGGATTGAACAACCTGATCAAATTTATTCACTAACTAAACTATCTACTTGGCTAAGATTAAACAGTTTATCCAAGCTTATTCATTAATCCTATCAACATCGATTCAAAAGGACCCGACCATGTTTAAACAGTATGGATCAAGTCATGATTATTGCATGGGGCTTTGTTCATTTTTTCTTCTATTCCATCTTTTATTCTCTTTTCATTTTTTCATGTTCTTTTTATTCTTTTTCCTTTTCTTTTCTTTTATTTTCTTTTTCTTTTCAAATCATTTACAGAATGAAACATTATTTGAAATCCAAAAAACATTACAAGGATAAAATTTTCATTCACCGGTTGATCCTATAAATTATAGGGTTATAACAGTGGCTTCACTTGGGGATGATATTCTCCTTGTGAAGTGCCAAGAACCCTGCTTCCTGACTTCTTGAAAAATTTACTCTAGAGATTCTTTCGCTACTTGATCTATTTTATTTTTGAAAATTTTTATGACATTTTCCAATGGCTCAGGGCCTTCTCTGCGGGCTTCAACCATCTGATCAACATCACCCATTCATAAACTGCAAGTAAAGGAAAATGGTTTGTACAATGGGAATGGGTGGCAAGTGCCTTTATTGAGGTGGTGAGTATAGCTTCAACGTCTTGTCGTTCACAAGTCTGCCTGGCAGGTCTGTACCATCRCTTTTCTTGAGAAGAAAAGTGTTGTTTCCTCTGAATGCTTGGATCATGAAGGGGCCTCTCCATAGGCTATCAAAATTTATGTGTTTATCCTTATATTCATTCCTAGCATCCCACCTCAGTACCAAATCACCTAACTCAAAATTATCTTCTTTAGTTCTTTTGTCAAAAATATTTTTGATGTTCTCCTGGATGACCTTAGTTTTGTTGTATACTTCTTCCCTAGACTATTGCAAATGGATCATCTGGTTTATTCTTCTTTGGGAATCATTTGGCTCAGCTTGCATCTCTTGCAAAAGTTTCAAGACCAGGACCCCCAAAGAGGTAGGAAAAACTGCTTTAGTACCATAGACCAACTGGTATGGGGACATACCAATTGACCTCTTAGTGGTTACTCTGTCAGCCCAAAGTGCGAAAACCATCTTATTATGCCATGACTTCTTATTTTCTTGCAATATCTTCTTAATGATATTCACCAAGGTTTTATTGAAAGAATCAACTAGCCCATTTCCCTAAGGGTAATAAGTTGTGGAATGTCCCAACGTAATGTGATACTGGCTACAAAAAGCTATGAGATTTTTGGACCAGAAGGTTGTTGCATTGTCAGCTAAAATTTTTCTAGGGCATCCAAAACAAGACAAAATATGATGTTCTAGAAATTTAATGATAGCAGAATTAGTAGCTTGCCTGCATTGTACAGCTTCAATCCATTTCGTAAAATAGTTAGTGGCAGTGAGAATCCACTTGTGTTGGCCAGAAGAAGGCAGGTGTATCTCTTCGACAAAGTCCAAACCCCATTGCTAGAAAGGAGCTTCAACAGAGATGGGTTTAAGAGGCAAGGAAAGGAGCTTCTTTCTACCTTCAAACACTTAACAGTTATGGCACGAGGTGACTTGCTGAGGTACATCTACAAACAATGTGGGCCAGTAGAATCCATCTCTGAGGATCTTATTTGCTATAGTCTTCCAACTCAGATGCCCACCAAAATATCCTGCATGAAAATCTTGTAAAACCTTGTCAGCTTCGTCTTTTAACAGACAATTTAACAAAATACCTCCAGGATCTTTCCAATAAAGATAACCTTCTAGAGTACAAAATTTTAATGCTTTTAATTTCAAAAACCTCGCTTTGGTTTTAGTCAGACCAATGGGAGCTTGTAAATTGAGCAAGACAAATATCAGGCTTGCGTACCATGGAGAGTCTAGAAATACCTCTTTCACACTTAGAGTCGCCTGCTCTCCTTGCTCAAAAGACTGCTTGGATTCAGTGTTCCATTTTGGTTTTGTGTTCTTTTTCAACATATTGGTTATGTTCTTGAGAAGCTCGGCCAGGTTGGGTATGAATATCCTTAGGAAGTTTATTTTGCCAATGAAAGATTGTAGCTCTTTAATATTCCTAGGGTGTTCCAGCTTTTGGATGGCCTCTATTCTCCTTGGATTTATTTTGATTCTGTCCTTAGAGATTATGTGTCCCAATAGTTTTCCTTCATCTAACCCGAAAAGGATTTTCTTAGGATTCAAAGAAATCCTAATTTTTTTGCACTTCTCAAACACTCGTCTGAGATGCTGTAAGTGTTGTTCGTTGGATTGGGAGTAAATAGTTACGTCGTCCAGATAAATGACTATAAATATGCCAAGCTTGTCCACAAAAGCAATGTCCATTACTCTTTGGAAAGTGGCCCCAACGTTCATCAAATGAAAAGGCATCTTCACGTACATGAAGGTTCCCCAAGTTTTGGTAAAATTTGTTTTCTCCTGGTCATCTGGGTGGACGAGAACCTGGTTATAGCCTGAGAAACCATCTAGTAAG
>JASDQU010374177.1:54130-74705 GCA_032191745.1 Picea mariana | reverse complement strand
TAGTACAAGATTTGCTTCTCACAATTCTCACTTTCATTGTTTTTTTAAGCTAATGTACATTGCAACACTAATGCAATACAACTACACAATGTTAAAGGAAAACACCATGTTTATATGGTTGTTCTACTAATTTTCTTTGCCATTGTACTATATCCTTCACAAACATGTATATTCACTCTTGTAAACACCTTCACAAACTTGTGTACTCACTCCATAAGCAATAATTCTTAAAAAACACTTTAATTGGCATGGTGCAATTAATAACATTATACACATTACCTATAAATATTGGTGAAATTCTGTGGAAGAAGATCAAACATGTATCCTAACTGAGGATTTCACCAACCCAACCAGCCACGAATGATTGAAATGGATTCATATTAATTAAGTCATGTTACAAAGAACTAGTTTTGATTCTGTGTATTCATATTAGTCAAGTCATGTCACTATGAACTAATTTTAATTGGATAGTTTAATTTGATAACAAATTTAATTAACCTTTTGGAATTTAGATAAAAACGAGACCACAAATTCCAATCAAACAAATACTAAAGTCATGTTACAAAGAACTAGTTTTGATTCTGTGTATTCATATTAGTCAAGTCATGTCACTATGAACTAATTTTAATTGGATAGTTTAATTTGATAACAAATTTAATTAACCTTTTGGAATTTAGATAAAAACGAGACCACTAAAAAAATCGAGGATAACGGCTTCATCAAGCCAACAATACACATGAATTTTAGGTATAAGCTACGTTTAACCCAATGAAACTAAAAAGGTAGTTTCCCAGAAAAAAGGAAGTCCTAATCTGTATTAAAGTCACAATTCTATATTAGCAGTACTACCAATTTGAATGTGTACATACCACATCAAAATTTTCCTACTCATTCTCACTGAAAATAAGCATTATATTCCATAAATTCAAAACAATACAAATTATCCAATTCACCGGGTTGCAGTAGCCTTTGAGTGGCCTATAGTGTACAAAAACATAAACACAAAGCTTCACTGAAAATAAGCATTATATTCCATACATTCAAAACAATACAAATTATCCAATTCACTGGGTTGTGATAGCCTTTGAGTAGCCTACAGTGTACGAAAACATAAACACAAAGTTTCACGGGAGTCACTTTAAAAGTTAAAGCAAAGCCTTAATACTCAGGCAGTGGTACTATTAATACATAAACACAAAGCTTTACTGGAGAAGCAAAATTGAACTTATGACTTTGAAAGTTAAAGCAAAGCCTTAATACTCAGTCAGTAGTACTATTAATACATATGCCGAATAAGCTGCCAGTGGTTCTATTAATACAAATGCTAACTAAATTTTAATCACATTTTGGATTACCTGCTAAAATTCCTCAGGCAGACAAAATCGTTTGTAAACACACCACCACAACCAATGATGATAACAATAACCTACCAACTGATTCAGATAATGAGCATTACAATCAGTCCACGGTCCTGACAAAAGGACTGGATTTTACAATCATTTATATCCAAGAGGAAGGATAAGAGTGAATTATTGAAAGCACATTGCCAGTTTTATTTGAAGCTCACTCTTGAGGATAGTGACAAGTTCCATAGCCTGAACCAAAACAGCACGAGAACTAACCAGTTAGATCCTCTTTTCAATTGTTTATCTTGAAAACTTAGTTACCAACAAGTTGGTATCTTCATAGCAATTTTGGTTTAAGAATTTGAACTATTCATTATCGGAGTGATTATAGTGCATAAATTGGAATATATTTCCTTTCAATCCAAATATTGTTGCGATAAGACTAATTCCAACTCCAATACCCAATCTATGGAAATTTGGTGTATTGAATCAGATTCCATATGAAGCACACTAACAGATAATGCATCATACATTTCAAGTAGCAAAAAAAAACAAAGGAAAAAGAGAAGGAAGACATCCCCTAAAAGAGAAAATGAGTGGAAGAATCCTTACTTGGATCAGTAAATGTGACCAATCCGGTGCCTTTGAAATCACAATTCCAGTAGTTTCTGCCGTGAATCTGATAGCAACTATTCATTGCATATGAAGCATGGGCATGAACTGTATTTGGATTATAACAAGGTCCACCCTGATGAACTGAAGCACAATCTGCACCACCTAGCCCATAAGAAAAATCCAAGGACTCTTGAAGAACAGATGGCTCAGAATTTGGTTTGGCAATGCAATAAACAACACTGCCAAGGCCTCCCCTTAAACCTCTTGGTGGTCCAGAGAATAAAGAAATCGGGCTAGACAGGGGGCTAGTAGGAGGAGTATATGGTGGAGGAGATCCACACCAACCACAACTCAAATCTACATCATATGCTTTTGAACCATCCGGGTTTAGCAGCCTAAAGTTCCTCTCTGTGGTTGGCCCTGGCTTATGGTTTTCATTAAAAAGTGCAAAAATAAAGGTCTCTATGACTCTATTAGGCCTCATTGGAGTACTTGCATTGGAAGTAACATGTTTGATGACTCTGGTATTATAGTTTCTAGCATTCTGAGGATTCACTCCTATATCATCTGGGTCTCCTTTGGAAGGCCAGCCGGTCTCAGAGACAGTTACAGGAATAGTGTCATTGTGATCCAAAGCAGCCATAGCACAATAAATGAAATCAATTTAAGCATCTAGCATATTGTTATAGGTGAACCCTTTTGGATATGAAACCCTTGGAGATTGCCCAAACAACACATAGTCCAATGAAACTTCTTTGGGATTGTCTCTGTATGCAAAGTAAGGATAGGCATTCAAGATGAATGGAGTGTGCGTATCATCCAAAAATTTGAGGAGAGGCTTCATAATCGGTAACAAACTAGTAGCAAATGTAGAAGCCGAAGGGGGAAAGGAACTTGAAAGGATAGCCATACTATGTGGAGTAGAAACCTTAATCTTGTCGTCCAATCCTAAAGCAACCAAACCATAGTGAATGTTCTGTGTTGCAGGCACTAGAGCAAAGTCTAATGTCCCATCACTATCTGTGAGGACCTCATTCCCTACGATGATCATAATTATTAAGGTTGAAGGGTAGTAAGGAGCAATCCTCTGACCTACCCAAGCTTGGCCTGCATTTGGGCTTTCACTTATACTCTGCACTTTCTCATTTTCAAGACCCACCACCACTGCAATGCCGGTGTTGGCAAATGCTTGTAGTATAGAGGGTTATGAGTTGTAGATTCTGATTCTATTGACAATGGTGTTTCCAAGCATCTTGGCTACCTGCTTTGGTGGTGGCAAATTGTTCCCTTCCATTCCATAGTTTACACCAATTCCAAGGTTTGGCTGCGGTGATGCCTCCGGCTCGTTTGCCCCTGCAATTTGCAATACCAAACAACATACAAACATGACCCACATTAACCCCATGTTCGGGCTTAATGGATGCGTGAACCCTTCAATTTCAAAAGCCCACATTAACACAACATGCAGCCACTGATGCTCAAAAGGCAGAGTCTGAATATATATGCAATGGATAATGGAGTTCAAAGATCGAGTTCTTACCTATAGGAATCAAAAGTATCGAAATATAGAGAGCAATCAATAGAGTTTTACTTGAATGCAGTCTCTGACAATCCATCCCGAACAGAGATATAGAGACATCTCTGTGATCTGTGTGGTAGGTGCACGCCCGAGGGGTCTCGCCACATTTATGGTTCACCTCGGCGCATTGTGTGAAAAATTGCTACAGTTGTCGCAGGTTTAATCTCATCTCGAGAAACGAGACAGTGTAGCAGGCTGTATATTGCTGGCCTATCTTGGATGCCCTTTTATCCAACGAGGTATCGCCACATTTATGGCTCACCCTGACGCATTGTGTGAAAAACTGCTATAGTTTTCGCAGGTTTAATCTCATCTCGAGAAAGGAGACAACATAATAGATGAACTGGGCAACGTTAAAATCTAAGATGGCGGCGGTTGAGAGAGCGATATTCTCAAGCGTGTGCATAGATATACACTGATGAATAAGCGAGTGCTTATTGCTTATTGTTCGACCACCTGTATGGTACCATGAATTGTACAATCTACAACTATTTAGACGGGATGGTGCTGACAGTTAGACGGGACAATGCTGACAGTTACAACGCACTAACATTAATGCAAGTAGTTGTGACTATTAGTGCAGGCTGGGCAATAAGACTTCAAAGTTGATGTCCAATAAGATTGAAGATAAAAATGATTTTCAATTTATTTTAATTCCAATAAAAAATATTTTCCAGATTTTACTATGTTAAACATTGCCAATACAAAAAAAATTAAAAGTCAACTACACAATTAATAGTTAGTCAACGACCCCCCGGATGGGGTGTTAGTGCGGGGCATGTGGCGGAGGGAGAGGGAGGGCATCAGCCACCATGGCACCAAGCCACGTGACGGGCTCGTGCCACAGCCCGTCACCCTCCCATCGGTTTAAATGCGCATTAAGGTGATTAGAGAGTGCATTTATGCACTCCTCTCTGCGTTGTCGTTTGGCTTATATCTGCGTCGTCTGGATTTTGCAACTATGGTTTTATCCCGTCCCCGTCTGCAGGTTGAAGGACCTTCCCCTGTGTAGCCATGGCGGTCAGGGCTCATTTAGGATAGCTCTCGCCGGCTCGAGGCGACCTCTGCTGGCCACCAGGTCACACACCTTGTCGTCGTGTTTATGCTCTTGCGGGCCGATAACCACCTCCTCCCTATGTCGCGTCCCAGGGGAAGGCCGCGGAGGGGCTCTCCCTGGAAGCCTCGCCGACCCTTGGTCTCTCCCCCCGGCTCACCTTCTGCAGACTCCTTCCCCCTGCCCCAGTCAGCGCATCTTCTGGCTCCCCTTCATGGACCGCCGAACCTGCAAATGGGATGCTTAGCGTTAATACCCAGGCTGGTGAGCTCATTCCTGCACCCTACGACGACTTTCATTGCCCCCAAGCCGACCCCTGACCCTCCGAAAAGCTCAAGCGGTGAGCTTCCTCCGCGCAGTAGGCATGAGGGCACTGACTCTTACACCAGCGAGCAGTTTAAGACCAGCCTAGAAATTCTCTATGGCCTAGTTTTTGAGCTTCGCCAAGGGGTGGTGGATCTCCAGTTCCGCTTGCAGGCAACTGATGAGCGGGTGGAGGTCTTCTTACGGATGCTTGCCTCCATGCAAGCAACATTCTCCTCGAACACGACAGAAGCAACCCCCTCGACGGATCCCAGGGCCGCTCCAGGTGGTGGGCACGACGAGCCACATTGCTCTTCAGCGAAGGAACGAGTGCAGTGCGTGCAGGGACGCAGAGCAGCAGAGAAGGACTCGGCAGGGGTCCGGGAGCATAGTGAGACCACAAAGGCTGATGGAACCACGAACGAAATGCAGGTTGAGCGACAATGGGCAGATGAGGTGACCTACATCGAGGAGGAGCCCTGAACAACGGACCTCCAAGCCGCGTGGCTGGGATCTCCACCAGGTGTCTGAGTCTGTAGTGTTTTATTATGTCTTTTCAGTTGATGAACAAACTAGTTGATGAACAGTATTTTATGCTCAGTTTCAGTTGATGAATAGTCTTTTATTACTTGGCTAAACCATTTGCTGGCTGGACTGGTTTCCCCTCTGTTGGGGCAGTCCAGTTATTACAGCATGACTATCACTACTTTTTGTAACTCTATTTTAGTTTTGGAAGGTTCCTAATATATTATACTTCTTACTTAAAAAAAAAAAATAGTTAGTCAATGACTAACTCATCGCTATCAACATGGACTAATAAATAATTTAAGAGGTAACGAAAGTCAAAACACATGAAAATAATTTAAGAGGTAACGAAAGTCAAAACACATGAAAAAATAGGACACTAGGGATTCAAAAGTATATATATAATCTTTTATATATATATATACTTTAACAAAATGTGTATATAAATATATTAGTTATAAATTTTTTTAAGTATTTTAAAAAGCTAATTTTAACGTTAACGTTAATTTGTTATTTTATTATAATATAATTTATTTAAAAAATAATTTACAGTACTTTTCTTAAATTTGTGTATAATATTTTTAATAAATGTATTTAATGTATTTTATCTAAATAATTTATTAGTAACATAAATAATAATAAATTAAATTAATAAATATTTTTTATTTAAATTTATTATAATTATTATTTTATTCCTATTACATTATGAATATATTTAAAATATTTTAACATCAATTTTAAAGGATAATAAAATTTAAAAGTATTTATTAAATTTTAAGGTATAGGGATATGAATAGTTTGCTTTTATAAGTTTGGTCATGCAATTCATGATGAAGTTTAATTTCTAAGGAATCATAAAAGTAAAACCGAGTTGATGATTTTTGAAGGAAAGATTTCATATTTAATTTATTATTTTTAAATAAATATTTATTTATATAATAATTTAAATATTTATATTTTTTATATAAATTATATTTAATTTTATATTTATTATATTTTTTAGTTTGTTAGTTTGTTTGTAATTTGAGTTACACTAATTCTTTATTAACATAAAGATATCGTCACTGAATGTAAGACACCTATTGTATTTTATATTTATTATATTAATATAATATTATTAATAATATTGAAATTTTTTTAATAGTTAAATAACTGAGTCGATGAGTTGAGGAAGTCCGTTGTTTCATAAACAAAAAGATTTCATTCACCAATTTAGTGTCTACTTTAACTGTGACTTTAAAAGTAAATTATTATTATTATTTTTGTCTGGAGGAATCAACAACTAGTTGGGCACCTGCTCACACACGTGGACGATGCCCCTTACGCGGCACACAAGATAAGTCGAGGAGAATTGAACTCGAAACCTCATAAAACTTCATTTTCACGACACTTGTCAATTGAGCTACCCCTCGGGAACTAAATTATTATTATTATTATTATAAAAATATTTAATATATATATATATATATATATATATATATATATATAAATTATAAGTTGAGTTTATAAAGAATATTTATGATTTAGTAAAACATATTTTTTAAAACTTTTTATAAATTTCAAAATACTCAATCACTTATAAGTTATACTAATTCATCAAATTGTATTAACAAAATTTTATATATTTAATTATTTAATTAACAAATATAAATTAATATATAAAAAATCAAAATTAATTATATTTTTATTTAAAAACTATAATCGGATAATTTTAACATGGGAAAGTGAATCTTCAGCAGAGTTCGTAACTGAGATATAGATCTGGACCTTTCACGCAATCGGACCAAAATCTTCGGAAGGTACCAATTATAATGAAACCCAAAGATTCTTTCCACGATTACCACGAACCCCTACGAGATGACCACAGTCTCATTACCTAAGACTCGGGGCATTGGTTGGGAAGCTTTTGGCACTGCTGCAGTCGAGAAAAGCACGGGGAACCGGCTGCAGGCGGTTGAATGGGCCAGCGCCAACCGGCCATCAGCGTTCGCGTTATAACAAAGGGAAGATTCTATCCGAGCCCTCAAAAGTTAATTAAAGAATAAGGTAATAGGGAGAAAGGCCCAGGGCTCCAAAAGTCATGTTTACAGATTCTGCAGAGTTGGTTTCAATTTTTTTTGTATTATGTTCAGTTTGTTAGAAGCATATCTCTTGCACAAATTCTTTAATTATTTATTAATTCCGTATTTATAGACATATATAATTGAGAACATATCCAGAGCTACAGAATAGGTATGATTGATTTTTTCTCAAGATGGAGGATTTGCCCATTTGCAGAAATCGTCCATGAAGTCTCCCTTCTGAGGTATTTTTCATAAAAATTATGTGATGTCTTTAACTAAGATCTCAATCCCTCATAAATTTATGTTAATGTATGGTTCAATTTGAATCAGAAAGCAGATTTGTTTGCGTGCAGAAACCCTGTTAATGTTTCGGGTAGAGCATACATGCATATAGCTTGAAGGCTTTTGCATTAAATCAAGACAAATTAGTTTGCATAGTGACAGAAATGCACATGGGGTTTTGCTGAGAGATGTGATTGGAGAACTGGCCATGTGGGGGATATATGACCTAATTGGGATGTTTTGATTTAGGTCTTTGATGTTTCATGCATGCGGTCTTGGGTTCAAGCCTCAAGGGTGCTTAAATTTGTGTATGTCGAGTCTTAGGTTTGGTATGGACTGGTCAGTCTTAATCGGTTTGTTCAGATCATGGATACTGTTTTGGCCATCCGCTGAATTAATTGTTCTTTCTAGAGAATTTAGTGGGGCAGCTTTGAATTAATAAAAAATAGGCTATTCAAAGTCGAAGTCAGTGGGGAAGTCGTGGTTCTTATGGTGAATACGGTGAACAAATTTAATTGAATGAGGAATACGGTGGTTCTTATGGTGAATACGGTGAACAAATTTAATTCAAAGTCAAGTTCCGGGGGAAAGGTTGGTCATCTGTTCCAAATTCTCATCTAATGTGCAAGGTATCTTAATGAATATATAAAGATCCCATAAGCGTAAGACTCGAGAGCATAGTAAAGTGAAATCTAATTGAGATAGAGGAACTATAATTTCACTGCAGCTAGTCTGATATGAGATAAAAACATTCCGATTCTGCTGTTAGTGTTGAGGCTGATGTGGGTTTGTACCCTACGTGAACTTACAATCTGCTGCATTGCTTCGGCCAAAAGAGCAATCTTGCTTTTATTGATCTAGGTGTTACACTGCTAGGCTCTGTCATGGTTATGCTTTCCAGTGAGTGCTGGGTTCTTTCATGACCTTCTGAGATGAATTTTGCTACGATCAGAATTCCATTTTCACCTGTTAATGAAACTGGTTTATGTCTGCATTGCTTCATCCAAAAGGGGAATCTTGATTTTACCCATCCAGGTGTCACATTGCTGGGTTCTCACATGGTTGTAATTTCCAGTGAGTATTGGGTTCTTTCATGACCTTCGGAGAGGGAAACTGATCTTCTATCACTTGCTGAATTCTACTTTCACCTGTTAACAAAATGGTTTATGTCTGCATTGCTTCAGCTACGAGGGGAATCTTGATTTTACTAGTCTAGGTGTCACGTTGCTGGGCTCTTACATGGTTATGCTCTCCAGTTAGTATTGGGTTCTTACACAACCTTCTGAGAATGAAAATGGTTTTCGGGTACTGGCCAAATTCCACTTTTACCTGTTAACCAAAACGGTTTATGTCTAGTGCCATCTGATCTAGGTGGGGCATTTCTAATTTGTGCAATTTTATAGTCAGCACTATATAGGGAGTACACAATAGAATTTGCAGTGTTTGGAGATTTATGATGCATAGTAAAATACTACATATGCTATTAGAAAAGATGGGACCCTTTCCTTTCATTTAAGTAAGAATGTTTTAAGTGGAGCGTTTCAAGATAGTTAGTATAGCTTAGCTTGAGTTGGAACAAGTAATTATCAAGAATGGACGTTGGAATGGCTTAGAAATTACCTTGCGAAAAGTATCTGTTGTAGGTGGGGCATTTCTAATTTGTGCAATTTTATAGTCAGCACTGTATAGAGAGTACGTAATAGAATTTGCAGTGTTTTGAGATTTATGATGCAGAGTAAAATACTACATATGCTTTAAAAAAAGATGGGTCCCTTTCCCTTCATTTAGGTAAGAATGTTTTAAGTGGAGTGTTTCAAGATAGTTAGTATAGCTTAGTATAAGTTGGAACAAGTAATTATCAAGAATGGACGCTGGAATGGCCTAGAAATTACTTTGCAAAAAATGCCATATGCAGTCATGTAAGGAACACGTGAATTTGGAGCAGCCAGGAAGATCTTTATATTGCTTTTGACTGTATGGGGACTGAATTTTCGATGAAGAATATCATCATAATGTTCAGTCTTTTTTCTGGTTATGTGTTTCTTCTTTTGTACTGTCTCTACTCATTACATTTTTTTTCCCATAACAGATTTACATTGATCTCTAACTCATGACTGATTTTTTGTTACTGCAGAGACTGGAGATAGGTACATTTCCAATGTGAAGATCTTCTGGGAACATTGGCACATGTTTCATAAAGCTTCTTGGAGAGATTTGCTTTTTACAAAGACCAATTATTTAATCATCACAATAAATAGTCAATTTCACCAGCATGTCTTCCCTGCAGCTTTTGCGGACAGTAAAAAATGGCTCCTCTTTCTCTCTCTCTAGAAGGTTTGTCATATTTATTTGTCTTGTTTTCTTGTGGCATCATCCAGTAATGGCAAAACGACATCATCTGATCTGTGTACTCCTATTTGCATACTATTGTTAGCTTTCTTTGACCTCTTTACTCTGATAGATTAAATGTTGACAATCTCATTACCGACTTAAGCATATGATGTTCCAATTACGGACGTAATGATTTGCTAAAGCAGATGGTTAATTTTCCATTGTTTTTGAGAAATAAATTGCTGTTTTTGAGTGTTACACATGGATGTGCTTCCCACGGTTGGGGATGCACCTCCGTGCTCCCCATGCTCCCGAGATGGAAAAACTTGCTGCAAAACATTTCACAGCATCCCCCAAAAAGCAAAACACAGGGAAAAACGTTTCACATGAATTGAGGGACGCTTTGCATGTGTGGGGAATGGCTAGCACTCCCCCTTGAAATCGGGGATGCCTGGGTGTGCTCCCCTGAAAATTTGGCTTGAAAAATTAAAAAAAGGTCAAACAAAAAAAGAAAACCTTAAAACCTTGGATGCTAAACTAATTGTGTTTGTATCATTTACAACGGTGATTGATGAAATACTATTAGATATATCATTTATGTTTTCATATCTTTAAATTTTAGTTATTTTATGATTGTAGAGACAGGGTCACCTATGCAAGGAACCTTGATGTCCTCCATCCTGCTCCCTAAAATTCAGGGGGTGTCTTCACATGTACCTCGATTGCATTTCCCCGCTCACTTGTTCCCATGTCCTGGAAACTTGGTGGAACACACTTTTTATAACGGGGTGCTAAATAGAAGTAGAGGCAATATAATGAACCTCGACTTGTTGTAGTTTGTAAACTGGTGCGGTGTGATAAAGTTTTCTTTATTGCATTATTGCTTCACTGTTCTTACTTTCTTTCCTAACTACATTTGTTGGAAGATTCTTCTGAACAATTTTATCAATGGATGCTGATTCCTATTACATTGTTGGTTTGAATTAAATTAGAAATAAATTTTTGTTCTTGCTATATCATGCTCGATTTTCGTTTTACCATGGGATTAATCTGCTCTGTAAAGAATCCGTCCTTGATATGCAAGTTTGCTCTTATGTTCAATGCCCTGTTTTGCAGCTCAAACATAATTGTAGTCAATCAGAAACATCTTCCTTTGTCTCCAAGGTGCTTGTGGCGTTTCCTTCAATCTATAGATGGTTGATCCGTGGTGATTGTATTGATGAATGCTGATTCTTATTGCATTTATGGTTTGAATTAAAGTAGAAATATATTTTTGTTCTTGCTATATCATGTTTAGTTTTGTTTTACTATGGGATTAATTGCTATTTAAACTTTAAAGAATCTGTCCTTGATCTGTGATATGTGCTCCCATACCCAATATCCTGTTTTGCTGCTCAAACAAAGTTGTAGCCCATCAGAAAAATATTCCTTTGTCTCCAAGGTGATTGTGGCTTTTCCTTCAATCTATAGGTGGTCTATCCTTGGTTATGGAACTTCTTTGCACTTGCTAGAAAGTTTGTCTTGCCTATTATTAGATATAAAATGTAGGATTAACATTAAAAAATGAAAATGCTATTAGAAAAAAACTAAAATATGCTTGCTCACCCATACCTTGATCATGCACATTGAAAATCATTGTCTAAGGGTTGACTATAGAAATGTTATGTGGTTGCTAAATAGCTACCCCTAGAAAAAGTACAGCATGTGAAAACTGGTTACCTTGATGAGCTGTGCAATATGAGAAGAAACTCTAAATTTCAAATTTTTGGGTAAATTATGGGCATTTAGAACAATATTATAATAACAAAAATGAATTGAATAAGACTAGGAAGTTGGTGGTGGACGTGCAACAAGGAAGAAATGGTACAAGGTCCTAAATGGCCTGGGAAATGTAATGGAAATAGACAATAATCAAGTAGGTGAGAGAGCAAGGGAAGGTTTAGTTAGAGATAAACAATCAAAGAAAAGTGCAGGGGAAGGGTGTGGCTACCTACCTGTGAGATTGCAGGGAGAGTAGTGAAAGATCAAAATAAAGGTTGGTTGCTAATTGGGTTGAAAAGATAGAAACTATAAGATAATTTTATTAATGTCTAACAAATGACCACAAAAGTAGGTCAAAGGGACTAAAAGATACATCCAGTGTGAATAAAATATGGGAATGCAAAAGAAACTCCTAAATAATGTCGAAAACAAGAGAAAGAAAATGAGAAGAGTGTAGCATATATAAGTGTCTAGCTAAGGAAATCGTTGAGTCTAACCAAAAGCCCTCTTGATCTTGATGACTAATGGGGGGGGGGATTGGGGTACTGGCTCACTATTGCAATCATCGGGCACTGTGAGGGGATCTAGCTATACGATCCTGGGGGGGTGTAAGAGCAACCTTTCTCTCCTAACCATCCAAGATTGAAGAAAAGAAACTTTGAATAGACCCCTGACTACTTGGTTGAATTTGGGGGGAGTCTTACATGCGAGAGGTGCCCTGCTCTGGACTCGTTTGGAGCTTTGATGATGTGTGGTCTGTGGCTTGGTTTGGCAACTTCAAACCAATGTTTTAAAACTCGGACTTGGCCTCAAAATTAGTGGAGGGTTCACCCAAACTCGTCTAAGAATTGGACTGGTTTGAATTTTATGACTTGGTTTACTAAAAACTACATAAATATTAGAATTTTAATGAAAAAATAAATTTTAAAGATTCCAAACCATTAGAGACAAAATATGCATAGTTTTCTCATCTATATACCATGTAAGGGTGAATATATCAAAATGGAACCAAGTGCAATACATATTTGAAACAAAATACATAATCAACGAGGCTCTAAATTAGTGTTGTATATCTCTCCGATATATCTCCGATATTCCGATAAATTCCGAGTTAAACACCTGTCCGATATATTCAAAATATTCCGAGATATTCTGAGTTAGACCCCTATCTTGCGACATTTTCCGAGATATTTCAATATTTCCCGTCGATGTCACCGAGAAGTTACATTCCAGACCCTCGCCAATACTTTCCCCGAGACGAGATATACAACTTTGCTCTAAATAGCCTATAAAGTCCAAAAAACGACATACTACAAGCCACTAGCCTATTACATATCACTGATCAACATGATCAATCAGCAAACTCATCACCACTGTTGGAAATGGGATTGTTGGCATGAGCTAGTGCCTGCTATGCCCAGTGCTACTCCTACTAGTGGATCCAAATCCAAATGAATCCACCCCAAGTCATCAATATCAAGATCAAACTTTGTGAGGTGAGTCTGCTCTACACATTTTGAGGTTGCATCAATATCATCCAACACAATGGGATTTGTATCAACCTTCAAGTCTCTTCTATTCAGTGATTAGAGCAATTATTTTCACATTTTGGAACTCCTATTATTTTAAGAGTTGGAGTTGCTATTTTTGGCATGTCTGTTTTTAGCAGGTAATTCTGAAAACTGCTAATTCTATTGAATTTTGGATGGGATGTGAAATTCTATTTTCATTGTATGAGGTTTGATGAGGTTGGAACCCCTCTCAAACATCTTGAAACAATTAACGACAATATAAAAAATTTAAGTAAAAGTGTACCCTTTCTACCCTTTTACTTTAAGAATTTTATATTACAATTCTAGGTTGGCTTGTGGCTCCAAAAACTCCAAATGTTCACAATGATCAATGAAGTGTGCTTTTCAAGTTTAGGGTGAGAGAAACTTTAATTTAGGTAAAATATTTATAAAAAAATGTTTTTTCCTCCAAATTAGCATCCCTGCTTGTATGGAACCAACTTGGTATGGACTTGGCCAAGTAGGTATGGACTCAACCAGGTTGGATTGGTTTGGTATTGAATCAGTCAGTTCATAAATTGAATTGGCCAGTTCAGTACCAAACCTTGGTGGTTGAGTCAGTGCCCTTGAGGGTCAACTTGATTGACTTGGTCCATTCCAAGTCAGAGTTGGCCGAGTTTTAAAACACTACTCTGAACAAGCCTTGAAGAGGTCGGATGGCCACCTGGGGGGGAGGTTGAAGGGAGATTTGAGGTGTCACCACTTTATGATCTGAAATACACTGAAGATCTATTGGTCGCTTACTGCTTCGATTTGATGGGGCAAGATAAATGTATGAGGTGGTCCTCCTTGTGGTCACATAGTGGGGCAGGGCATGTAAGCATTAAGATTTGTGGCTGAGTATCTCCTCGATGAAGAGGCTAGGAATCTCTAATTGCGATGTTGGAAGAAAGTGGAGAGGGAGCTCCTTGAGTACCTATAAAGGTAGTGGTAGTGTCCTTTGATCTCATAGTAAAAGGGGCACTTGGAAATGAGACGCATCTTGATCTTTGGCTCCACATCTGCCGCATCTGGCAGATCCTATTTGGCTGTGGGATATGTTGGTTGGTCTCCACCTAGAGTTTAGAGCCCACTTGGAACTGAACCAAGGGGATTTTGAGTGAGTGCATGAGAAATGTGATCAAACAGAAGTAGTAGTTTGTGTCTAGTGAGAAATAAATAATTAAAGTTGTAGAATTTTAGTAATTGGGTCCTTCTTTGATTCCACGTATATCCATGGTTGCTTTGAGTGCTTTTTTGAATTGTGGTGGTCGGGATTTGTTTTGTTGCATTGGTCATAAACTTTCTTGGTAAAGAGGGGTAGATATGACTCTACCTTTGTAAGCTTTGCCTCTTTGTTGTCAAATTTGTGATTAACCTTTTCTCCTATTATTCTTTCTAATTCTTCATTTACACTGGATTTTTTTTTGGTTTATATCGTTTTTGGTGAACGAAGTGGGATTACCTTTAGCTTACATGCTACAACTGAGGGGTATCTATTTTGTCAAATTCACCTAATATGTGCACATGATATTGTTCATTTTCCTAGGAGAAGCTATTAACCATGAGATTTCACAAGATAACACCATGAACACATTCGCACGGGACCACCATTGGCAACATCTTCGTTTTGAATGACACCGTTAACATAAACCATGTTTCATAACTGATCTGTAAACTGCCGTGGATATTCCATTGGAACAATTCGTCACAACATATCTTGTATTTGTTGATTTTTGCTTAACTCAACACATGAAGTTAATGCCAATAATTTTGTTTTAACCAGAGTTTAAACTTGCTGTTATAAATTCAGAAAATTATGCATGCAACCTACAACTGAGTTAATAACCAGAAAATTACAGCAGAAGCAACCACAGAAACAAGCACAAAAATTATATGGACACCAGATGTACCCTGGAAACCTGGGAAAACCAGCAAAGGAGGGGCTTTATTGAGCTTCTTGAGCAAGTTTTATAACAACATTTACACACAGGAAAACTCAGAAAACTATAACAACAACTTCAGAAATGCTTACAACACCAATTCTGCCCTGTTCTGGGAGCTGTACGACCCTCCAAAACTCAGCCTAACAAGTCACTCTATGACCCAACTGACTTGGCCACTTATCGGTGTTGTACGACTGTCTTAGTGCGCCCTTCTGGGCCTCTGAAACTCAGAAATCTCTGCTGTACCAGCTGCTGTATAGTATGGCCCTGTACAATCTATTGAACAACATGTACGGCCCTCAGAAGATAAGTAGTATCCCACTGCCCACTCTGAGCAAATTCTGCCAGCTCCTTGCTCTGCTCAACTAGCCCTCAAGCGCCCCTGAAGTTGGCGGCTCTGTTCTGCTCAATCTCCTCAGCAAAACACAACCACTCTCCTCAACTTCAGCTCCCTCCTTCAGCTCACTTGCTCAACTCACAAATGAGAATATTGAGTGTCCTCTTCACCCTCATCCTCCTTTTATCTCCCTAGCAGCCCCCATTTACCTTGAGATGTGTGCCCAGCGTTGGGCCTCAAAGGTTGAGATTGGGGCACCCCTCTTGGGCTGGACTCCACTCTCCACTAAGTGGTGCCCTCCCTTTGGACAAGGGGCCCACAAACCACTCAGCCACCTTGATGAGGTGCGCCCTCTCTCCCTGGGCCCCACATTCCACTCAAGGGTGAAATTTTTGCTGCAAGCCTAAGTTAGACATAGGCTGAGATACTAAGGCTGATCTGAGTCAATTTAGGTGTCCATTAGCATGCCTAGGACACATAGGCCTATGTCGAGACACCTCATGAGCTAAAAACTAACAGTATTATGCTGAAATCTTTTATTATGCAGGTTTATTTCCTTAGATTTCAGAATTTTTTTTTTCCAAGAAAAAAATCCATATATTTTACATTTCATAAGAAAAATTAAAATACACTTCTACTAACCTTTCGGTTCAGTTCAAAAGACCATGACTGTCCGCCACCTACAACATTAGAACTACCCGACCTTACATGAAGACATTACATTCATCCTTTCAGTCATATTCCTCAGATTTATTATCACTAGCTTATCGCTCAAATTTATGAAAATAACTAAAATATGAAAATGAAAGAACAATGGGAGAAAACCCAACATTCACTCAAGGGAATGAAAGAACAAACAAATGAACACACCATCCACCCAAAATGGGAGAAAACCCAACTAGAAGGTGAGGCCTATGTTCTGCTCTCTTTTTTCAGTGATGAAATGCAAGTACAGAGAAAGGGGGCACTCATTATGGAGTTTCCTTTGACACTATGGCCTGGATGGTTGCTACATAATCTTTTTCCTCCTTTGTTATGCTCTCAAATCCCACTCCTAGATGCTCTACTCAACTATGGAATAAGTACAATACTATAGAATGGAACCCCTTCTCCTCCTAGTGGCCCTGTATTTAACATAGCTTGATCGCTGTATAGGGTTAGGGTTTTTACATCCTCAACCATTGGTTAGTTAGGGTTTTGCACCTTCTAGAATATTCTTGAAAGTCCCATGTGACTAGCCCCACATGTGTGAGTAACGGAGGTTGATGTGGCACCCACTCAGTGCCATGGTGGTCAACAAGATGGGTCAACTTGTGGGAGGCATAACTTTCGTATACGAGCTTCAATTAAGGTGATTTTTGCACCATTGGAAAGGTCTTAGTGTGTAAAACAATCTCGAGGGTCTAGTAGCTATTCTCACAAAGTTTTGACCCCAAAAAGTGTTATTTGATGCCTCAAAATGGCTCTGGAAGGTTATGGACCTCAAATCTCCAAATTGGGACTTGCCACTAAAATGGGCCCTGCAAGATATTTCCTCCAATTTTTTCGCTAATAAAGCACCAAGATGGATGAAAAATTATATAATGATCCATTTCGAATCATACCTTCTCATTTAGGGAGGCTTCTCGTCTCCAAAATCTTTTACTAAATGAGGTGAGGAAATTTTTCCTCTACCTTCTCCTTGGAATACCATTTTGCCTTATCTAAAAGTTGTCCTTTCAACCCCATCTGCCAATGGTCATGTTGTCCTTGTCTGGTAGTTTTGGATGTCTTTTGCAAAACCGTATCCTCTTCCAACTTTGCCTGAGCTTTTGGTGTTAAGTCCTCTATGGTAGGTAGGTGTGAAGTTTTCACAGTGAACCTAACTAGTAGAATAATCACACAAAGCTTGCAAGAGAGAGAAGAGAAGAGAGACAAGTTTGAGAGAAAGAATGAATTGTATTAAGTGAATGAGTAAATGGTAAAATACACATGATATACTCTACATGGCGAAGTGAATAGATGCTTGGTCCATGGGCTAAGTCTCCGAAGCTAACTTATCCAAATCCATATTTGGCATATCCAACATGTTGATGAAAGCAACTATGGGAGACATCCTCCAGCTTACAAACCTGTGAGATGTGGAACACAACAACTTGTGAAGTCTCTTTCTCTCAGCTTACAAACCTGAGAGAAAGCCCCTATGAAGGGTTCGTGGTTCCTGCCTGAGACAGGCCAGGAATGTAAAGATGGCCTCCTCCATGACGTGAGAGAGAAGAACTCTAGGTGATTATCCAATGTAAAAGCAATCTATTGAGTTAGGACGTGCCTGTGGCTGAGCACAAGGTGAACGTGGAAAATCCCTAAAAAGCGTTGGGCACATCATCATGAAAACATAAATGAAGATGATGTGATGGCCTCCTCTGAGCAGCAACAGAGTTGATGAGAAGACTCCAGATGATCCTCCTGTTGGTGGCAGTGGGAAAGCAGAGTTGTAGAGCAGATGTGCCCGTGGACGAGCACAGGTGCACGTTTGAAGACCTGGTTCATCTGTGTGATATAGTGAATCAGGTCCATGACATCCCTATGGATGTGCCCCTAGTGGATGAGCACTAGTGGGTGTATCAGATCCTTTGCTATATGTTGTTCAAGAGTCAGACCTACCTGTAACCCTAGTTATTGTGTAAAGGGTATAGGTCGGCCCTATCTTATTGTGTCTAAAGATAAACTATAAAAGATAATTAATATTAATATTAATATTAATAGTAATATTAATATTAATTATTATAATAATAAATAAATAATATGTCTAAGTGAGGTTGGCCCTATTGTGCCAATAAACACTTTAGTTGACAGGACAAGTCTAATATAAGTAAGATGAAATCTTTCATTGTAGACACACACACACTTGTGGGTTTTGGAAATTTCAGCAAGTACACTTCTTGGTCAAAGCTGCGCACCTCTCTTGGGCACTAGAGTTCTAGGGTTTTGTGCACCCTCTTGTGTGCTAGGGTATTCTTGGTGGTGAAACGGTCTTTCTCTTGAAGAGTATAGCAAAGGATTTGGCTGGTTTTTTCTCCCTTGTTTGAGAAGGGTTTCCCAGTATATATCTTGTGTTCTTGTGCATGGTGCTTCTTCATGTGATCTTGGTTGCTGCAGCATTTATGGTTATGGTTAATTGTTAAAATGGAATGAACTTCATGCTTAACCTAATGCTACGAAAAATCAACATGGTATCAGAGCGTAGGTCATGAAAGAACCCATTGCACAAGCATCCACCAAGTCTCATCCCTTATCAGCAAACTCTTCACTTCTGCAAAACTGTACGACCTTCCCAGGGTTCCAAAAAATTTCGTACGACCCTCCTTCTTGAAGTGTTTCAGCCCCTGAAACTTGGACGCTGAGGTAAAATTCCAGCATAAAAGAGTACGGTCTCTTCCAGCGCATCTCCAGAGGCTCTCAAAACTTAATTCCAAGAAATTTTGATTTTTGGCCCTAGGGTTTCTAGGGTGCCGAAACTTCTRCAGAATATTTCTGGTTTTCTGAAGAAATATTGTTCTGAATCAACAAGCATCTTTGTGATACTATTAAATTTATTGTTGGCAGTCATAAGTCCAAACATAATCCAGACTACAAGGATTCAAGAAAAGATGAAGAACAAAACTCCAATGGAAGATAGGCTTGATGGAGCAAGCAACTTYARCCCTTGGAAATCARAGCTTCTAGTCACTCTTGAAGAAGAAGATCTCTTGGATGCAACCACTAAAACTMTACYAGAAACAACAACYGAATTAGARAAGAAAGTAAGAAAAGGAGATGAYGTCAGAGCAAGGAAAATARTCATCTACTCAGTRAGAGATCATCTCTTGCCCYRGATTGCAAATCTRAAGACTGCCTACGATATGTATAAAACACTAAAAGAAATGTTTGAAAGTGACAACACTCTCAGAGCCCTYGCCTTGAGAAGTCAACTCCAAAGTACTAAGATGACAAAAGATGACAAAAGATGACACAGTTGCACTTTTCTTCATGAAGTTATCAGAGGTTAAAGAACAACTAGAGACAATTGGAGAAAACATGTCTGATAGAGAACTTGTCTTAACTACTCTTCAAAATCTTCCAAAATCATGAGAGCCCTTCCTTCAGAGCATCAGTGGAAGAGAAACTCTACCAACCTTTGAGTGACTATGGATAGATTGTACTCAAGAAGAACTAAGACTCAAAAATAGAGGAGTGGAAGATTACCCAGAAGAAAATCATGCTCTTGCACTTCATACCAGAAAAGGAGGAAAATTCAAAAGAAACTTCAGGCAAACATTTAAAGAAGAAAAGCCTTCATCAAACTCAGGATATCAAAGAAGAGATCCCTCAAAAGTTCAATGCTACAAATGTGACAAGTATGGACATATTGCTATATATTGCCCAACCAGAAAAAAGGGAAAACAATATGCCACCACTGCCGACATTGACCCTGATCCACCTCAAGAAAATGAAGAAAGAAGAAACGAGAAGTATTTTCTCTAAGAAGAACGTTGCTACAAATAGGTAAAATCTTTCTGTTCTAAATTTTACAGTGAATTGCATGTTTTTTTTTAAAACAAAAGAAGGATATCACTCCTTATATTAAAAGAGCCTTCAAAGCTTGGACCATTACCCCTGGTACGGGAGTCCAAAGCGTTGTTCCTCGTGCAAGAACAAAGCAGAGACATTATTCTTGAAAGAGGGATACAGTAAATCTCCAAAACATTCCAGATCGACATTCCTGGTCAGAGACAGATTAAACAAGCAGAAACGTTGTCCTTGAAGAAAAGATAATCCTTCAAAGATCCAGAGAATCTCAGATGGAGATTGACAGTAAGACTATACCTTCTCCCCCTTTAGCAGTTCAGAGGGAGAAAGACATT
>JASDQU010374177.1:15498-28660 GCA_032191745.1 Picea mariana | reverse complement strand
AGTGCAAAATGTCACTTTTGGCAAAAGTGAACATTAAATCACCTTTTTGGTGATTTTGAGGGGACATGAGTTGACTTAGGGAATTAACCCAAAAGTGGGTTTTGAGATTACATTTATGAGGAGTGATCTCAACCTTTGATTAGGGATGATCTCATCCCTTGGATCTTAGGTTTCCGTATTCTTGCCTAAAGAGGGGCAAAAGGCCAAAGGAGGGGCGCATTGTTCTTGAGGAGACTTTTGCTTGTTGGAGGAGGAGTTTTTGGAGGAAGAGCATGAGGATTGTTGCATGAGGAGCATAGGAGGAGGCCGCTAGCTTTGCATGAGTGTAGGTTGGAGCAGCTACCACCTATTATTTTGTGGAGAGACTTCATCTTTGAGGAGGGCGCATGGCATTCACATGCTGTTTGCTTCCTGGAGAAGTTTCTAGCCATCAAAATTCCTTGATGTCAGTTGCAGAGTGATCACAGCAGCAGGACAGTCATTCCTGTGGAGGGGATTTACATTCTGGCATCTCAGTGGAGTTTTGGAGCAGATCTGGCAGTTTCAGAGGGGGCGCACCATAGATTTGGGCATTTGGCAGTTTGAGCTTGGATATCTTCTTCATCCTGGAGTTGCTATTGTACCAGGTTCTTATTGTATTTTTGTTTACTGTAAAAGATATTGCTCTACCTCATATATACATCATATCTCAAAACTGGTTTTCCCCGGGGGGGTTTTATCCAGGGTCATGTGACCAAAAATACCTGTGTCTACACATGCATTTTAGTTGCTGTTAGAAGCTCTTATTTCTGTCCATATTTCAGCATAAAAGATAGAGTAGGTGTGTTGTTGTTATTTGGAAGTATGTATGTATTTTTCCTAACATAAAAACTACTTGCAAGAGCACCCAAACAGAGACAACAACCATAACACATCAGCAAAACAAAAACTACAGTTGGCTGTTATAAAACAGCAGAAATTAAAATTTATGACAGCAGGAAACTTAGTGTCTTAGCTTGGTCAAAGACAGACCAAGAAGACTGTTGATAGGACCTGGAATTTCTACATAGAGAAGCCGTACAATTTTGTTGGAGAGGGGTTCGCTGAAGTTATTCAGCTATTTGGCAGAGGCCGATTTATGTTGTAAGAAATCTCTATATTTTTCCTGCTTAGAAATAATAAAACCTCAGATCTGCTGCACTAGTTTTCCCACCTTGGGTTTTTCCGGGGACTATTGTCCAAATATAAGTGTGTACATTTGATGTGATTGCTGTCTACTTTTACTTTCAGTTCCTGGTAATTTATTTCTGCTGTGTATTTAATTTACTATGAAGAAAAACCTTGAATAATCAGTTAAAAATTAATTTGATTGGTTTAAAGTGTACTGGGTTTAGAAATTTCACATGGTATCAGAGCAAGACTATTAAAGAGGCAATATCACAAGTGGGTTTTCAAGATCTAACAAAAATCTGAAGTTTCAGGCACGATCTAAGGCAATTGTCATCTTCCCTTGCGCCTAGGGTTTCTGCTCTAGGGTTTTAGCATAAAAGTGAAGCAGAGGTAGGGTTTGAGCCATGAGGGTTTGAACATAACACTTTCAGAAAATGGCCATGAGTTTGAGGGTAGAAGACATGCTACAAGGGGCTCAAAATTACCCCACCTGGAAGGGAAGGATGACAATGATATTGGAAGTCAATGATGTGTCAGAGCATGTCAGTGACAAGGCAACAGCTCCCACAGGTGCAACTGAATTGGTCATCTGGAAGAAAGTTGAGGCTAAGGCCAAGAGCCTGATTCTTGATGGGATAAAGGACCATGTGGTCCCACATCTCTCAGGAAAAGCTAAGGTAAAAGACATGTGGAAAGCCCTAAGTGACCTCTACCAAAACAAAATGAAAACAGAGTGATGGCTCTGCGCAAGCAACTGCGTGGAACCAAGATGGCCAAAGGTGAGGGTGTAATACCTTATCTTACTAGGATAACACAATTTAGAGATGAACTTGCAGCAGCGGGAGAAAAAACTGAAGATCCTGAGCTGGTGTGTATTGCACTAGATGGCTTTACTAAGTCATGGGAAGTTTTTGTTCGTGGTGTGGTAGCTCGGGAGAAGCTCCCTAATTGGCAGCGACTGTGGGATTATTTTGTGAAGGAAGAGATTAGGATTGGTCAAGTAGGACCATCATCTTCAACTCATACAGAGGAGGAAGAAGGCTTGGCCCTTGCAGGCAAAGCAAAGGGAAAGAAGAAGAAGAAATGTGGAAAGAAAAACATTGACTTCTCAAAATTCAAGTGCTTCCAGTGTCACAAGATGGGTCACTTTGCATCATAGTGTCTAGAGAGAAAGAAGAAGAAGAAGCCACAGATGGCAGCTTCAGCAACAGTGGATGACTTTGCCAAGTCATTTGAGGAGGATTTCTGCTTCATAGCTTGTATGTCTAGTACAACTGTTTCAGACATGTGGTTTGTAGACATTGGTGCATCTTGTCATATGACAGGGTGCAAAGAGTGGTTTACTAGGCTACAGTAGGTAGGCGTAAACCTAGTCATTGAGTTAGGGGATGACAGGTGCTACAAGGCACAAGTAGTTGGCACAGTCTCATTTCAGAGGGAGTCTAGGAAACCACTTTGTTTCAGTGATGTGTTATATGTTCCAGGGTTGACCAAGAACCTCATCTCAGTCTCTACTCTTGAGGATAAAGGATATGAGGTCACTTTCCGTAAAGGAAAGGTGTTCATCAGACCGGGTGGGTCATGTGAGAAGATGGACATGATGATTGGGGTTCGAGAGGAGAAGGTCTACAAGTTACAGGTTCAGCCAGGGAGAGCATTAGCGAGTTTCACCACAGATATAGGTGAGTTATGGCACAAGAAGATGGCACATATTCATTTTGGTGCTTTGGGGCATTTGAGGGAGGCAGTTACTGGATTGCCTAAGATTACAGCTGAGAGGCATGACCCTTGCAAGGGTTGTGCATTGGGCAAGTATGCCCGGAAACCCTTTCCATCTAGTGAGCATAGGTCCAAGGGAGTAATGGATCTGATACACTTTGACGTATGTGGGCTGATGAGTGTGGAGTTAGTGAGTGGCTCTAGATACTTTGTCTTGTTTATTGATGACTACTCCAGGAAGACCTGGATTTACTTTCTAAAGACCAAGGATGAGGTCTTTGGGAGGTTTCAGGAGTCTAGAGCTTTGGTGGAAAACCAGACTGGGAGGAAGATTCGTGTCTTAAGATCGGATAATGGGGGAGAGTACACCTCCAAGGAGTTTGAGGATTATTGCACATCAACAGGGATTAAAAAGGAAATCACTGTTCCTTACAATCCCCAACAGAATGGAGTGGTCGAGAGAAAGAACATGACTATAGTTGGAGCAACATCAGCTATGATTCATGATCAGGGACTGGCATTGTTCGTATGGGCAGAGGTGAGCAGTGCTGCAGTATATTTGCATAATAAGAGTCCCCACAAGGTTTTGGGGAAGTGGACACTTGAGGAGACATTTTCAGGTACTAGGCTAGATGTGAGTCATATTTGCATATGGGGAAGTGCATGTTACTGTCATGTCCCTTCAAAGAAGAGGACAAAGTTGGGCCCTACAACGGTGAAGGGGTTACTTGTTGGTTACAATGAGGCTTCCAAAGCCTATAGGATCTATGTACTTGCACGCAGGAAGGTTATTGTGTGTAGAGATGTGCAGTTCGAGGAGGAATGTGCATTGAGGAGATCAAAGGATTTGCCAGCAAGTGTAGAGAACCAGCAGGGACAGAGCAGAGGAGTCCAAGAGCAGGAGACACAGAGTCAGAAGACAGGATCACAAAAGCAGACACATGATACATGTGTTCAGAGGGAGACTGTTGGACAGGATCATCAGGAGCGATTTGATGATGAGGAGGAGTAGCATGATGCAGTTCCCCCAGAGCAGATTACTAGGCCACGGCCTAAGTGGTACAAGTCCACAGTCAGTGATTCTAGGTTGGCAGGTTTTCCAGAGAGGGACTTTAGACGAAGCAAACCACTAGAGAGACTTGGATATATGGCATTGATGACTCAACTCATTGATGCTGAGCCTTCCAGTTATGAGGATGTTGCATGGCATAAAGTGTGGCATGAGGCCATGATGGAGGAATATGCCTCCATTATGAAAAATGATGTATGGGAGGTATTTTCGAGGCCAAAGGATAAAAAGGTGGTTGGATCCAAATGGATCTACAAAGTTAAGCATGCAGCAGATGGAAGCATGGACAAGTACAAAGCCTGCTTCGTGGCCAAGGGGTTTTCACAACGAGAGGGAGTTGGCTACGAGGAGACTTTCGCTCCTGTGGCTAGGTATTCTTCAATCCGAGCAATCATTTCATTGGCAGCAGAGAAGGGATGGAGTGTTCATCATATGGACGTGAAGACTGCCTTCCTCAATGGAGTTGTTGAGGAGGAGGTATATGTTGAGCAACCCGAGGGATTTGAGGTTAGCAGTAGAGAGACGCATGTGTGCAGACTGAGGAGAGCCTTGTATGGGCTCAAGCAGGGGCCTCGGGCATGGTACTCGAGGATTGACAACTACTTGAGAGAGATGGGCTTCCAGCGGAGTGAGGCAGATTCAAACTTGTACTTTTCTTGCAAGGGAGAAGCCTCTTATACTAGTACTTTATGTAGATGACCTATTTCGCAGAGTACATGGCAACCAATTTGGTAGCTTGTGAGGCACTGTGGTTAAGGAAGTTACTTTTGGGCTTGTTCAGGCAGGAGCTAGAAGCTACTGTGATTCATTGTGACAATCAGAGTTGCATCAAGCTCTTTGAAAATCTGGTGTTTCATGATCGTAGCAAGCACATCGATATTAGGTATCACTTCATCCGGGATTATGTACAAAAAGGAGCCGTGGGGCTTGATTACATACAGACTGATGAGCAGATGGCAGACATCTTTACCAAGGCACTGAGCAGACAAAAGTTCGAGAAGTTCAGAGATCAGATGGGGTTGAGAAAGAATCCCTTCCTCACTAAGAGGGAGTGTTGAGATTGTAGCAAGGAAGGTTTTCCGTCATCATTACAATGTCCTAGGATGATGGGGGACAATGAAACTTAGGCTGAGTTGATTAATTAAATGTTTTCCTAAGTCTGACTTAGGAAAAGAACCGTTGATGTGTTATAATCTTCAGTTTACTTTATTGAGTACTTCTTCTAAAGTTAAAGTGAAAAATAATTTAAGTTGTGGTCTTTTAATGTTGACCATTGATGTCATCATGAGGGTGAGGGTTGATCTCAGCCCTCAATCCTTTAGGAGATTAGGGTTTCACTTGCTCAATGAAGAATAAAGAGATCTGCTAGGCTGGAGGGGCGCACAAGCAGAAGAGAGATCGATTGGAGAGAGAGATCGATTGCAGATTTGCAGGTGAGTTTTTGCAGGAGGACAAAGGAGAGTCTAGCAGGTGGATGGACTAATTCTCTTCATCAAATCGCAGAGGTTAAGCTTCAGATCTCGCAGGGCCGTACAGAGTGACGTAGGGGTGATGTAGGAGGGCCGTACAATAACGCAGAGGCTCATCTACTAGCTGCTGTTTCATTCTGGTTCTGTTTTGGAGGGTCTAGAGAGGCCGTACGATTTTGTTGGAGAGGGGTTTGCTGAAGTTATTCAGCTATTTAGCAGAGGCCGATTTATCTTGTAAGAAATCTCTATATTTTTCCTGCTCAGAAATAATAAAACCTCAGATCTGCTGCACTGGTTTTCCCACCTTGGGTTTTTCCAGGGACTATTGTCCAAAAATAAGTGTGTACATTTGATGTGATTGCTGTCTACTTTTACTTTCAGATCCTGGTAATTTATTTCTGCTGTGTATTTAATGTACTGTGAAGAAAAACCCTGAATAATCAGTTAAAAATTAATTTGATTGGTTTGAAGTGTACTGGGTTTAGAAATTTCACAATAATAATCAACAAGTGGGCTGAATGTAACTCCAAGAAATAGCATGTGACAGGTCTGAAAACGACAGCTGCTCTGGCAGGTCTGTAAACGACAGCTACTCCGGCAGGTCTGACAGGTCGGAAAGTAGTCTTAATGGCAGCGCCCTTCTGCTTGCTAAACTGGACATAAAACAGGTCCGAAAATAACATAAATGCAGCATAAGAAAGGCACCCTCCTACTGGGAACACCTTCTTATACAACACCTTCCTTCAAGGCAACATGGTGGAATGTGCCCCTCCTGTTTCCCTCATCTCTGCCTTGGAAAAGGTGCCCGGAAGGAGCCTCAATAAGCACAAGAGCACTGCCTGGGAAAACAGATAGTCCCAAAAACAGTAGTCATATTTCCTTCAAAAGGTGCCCAGATTAGCACCAAAGCATGATGCGAGAAGCAACACCGAACAGCCAAAGAAAAGACGATAATCTCATGCAGATCTGGGCCAAAATCAGCATGGAAGACATCTGAATATGTCTCCGACAGTAACACCCAACATGTAAGAAACTTCTTTGGGAAATGTGCCCAGACACCTTTGTGAAAGTCATAGTAGTAGAGAGACTTGTTTCCTGGGGTAGGGTACACGTTTTGGAGATGGGAGACATCTTGGGTACCTGGAGGCTGGAGATGTCCCCGAAGACGCAGGAAAAGTCTTCCCAAAGATCACTGCCGTCTCCTGCAGGCACCCCCAAAGTCTCCCCCCATGAAATCTTCATAAAAAACAAAAAAGGGGGTAAAATTTAAGAAAGACTAAAGTCAATGTAAAATAAGAAAATGACAAACCCTAGGTGGACCCACAAGGAAAATTGATTTTTCAAGGGCATACTCATTCTAATTTTTTACCATTTTGATTTCACTCTTGAGTCTTTACTCTTCCAGCCATCCTTGTTTGAGGAATATCAAGCCTTGCCCTAAGGAATACAGTTGCATTGAGGGAGTAGGGAGTCGGGACACTGAAGCAGTTTGAAGATGCCAGACTTTAAGCTGAAGAAGAGGAACACTGAAGCATGGAGTTCTGATTTTATTATTTAATCAAAGAGACAATTCAGTTCTCATTTCTGAGTTTAATTTGGAGCTTGAAAGTTCCATTTGCAGTCTGAAATTTTCATTTACAGCTTGCACAGTCTAGACTCCATGATTATTTTGAAGGAATCCTTAAACTTCCAAGTCCATTTGGAATTTTCAGGTTGGTAATTAGGTTTTAATTTTAAGTTTTAAGATACATTTACCGCTATAGACTACAATTTTGAGTTCTGACTTTACTAGTTTAGTCTGTAGAGTAGGGACTTTAGTTTGTTGTTCTTAACCTATTTAGTTTTGAGAAAATCTAAAATTTAAAGTGAAGGGCAAAATTTAAATTCCAGATTCTGATTGAGAGATAGATTTCTGATTTAAATGTTTCAAGTTCCCTGTTCAACTTTCATTCAAGTCTGGACTCTTATTGGACACTGACATACCTATCTTTAATGGAATTTGCAATTAAATTATGATACAATAGATTGAAATTTGGATTGTTCAATGTTCCTCATTTTATGATTTTCAAATTTGAGATTTCGATTTGTAGCATAAAATTTTAAATTTTAAATTTTAATATATATATATATATATATATATATATATATATATATACATCTTCACCCATGTCTCCCTGTACCCAGATTTCAAAATGTTGTACCAGTATCCATGTCTCGCTGTACCCAGATTTCAAAACGTTGTACCTGTATCCATGTCTCTAGCAACTATGATGAAAGTACTCTTTTTCTTGGCAAGTACAAACTGCAATTCTGGTTGGAAATCTGAATTTGCAAGTATGATTGTTCCTCTGTTTGTAGGTGCAGATATAGGGTCAACAGCATGTCATTCTCTAGGTGGGCCTTGTCCTTTGGCTCTACACTAGGAATATGTACAAGATATTAACATCATTGTGTATGTGATAAACAAACTTGTTTGACAATTATAAGAATATCCAATTTAAGTAGGATAGAATAAGGTAATCCATTTAGGATGAAATAATATTATATTGAGTAAAATGTATAAGAATGAGATATAATGACATGATTGATTAAAATGACGACGAGGGCCATATAAACCCATGCAGGGGTGCCCTTTCATTAATAGACACGTTTTTTGGATAAGACATGTTTTTTCATTATGATGTTTTAATTATTATTATTTAATGATTATTTATTTATATTTATATATTCTATATATATTTATGTTTGTTACATAGCCTTCCCTTTTAGAAATGCTTTGTTGTCCTCAAAGCATATTTATGGAGAGGCTTATGTCTTCGTTCTAGCTTGCAATGTCTTCGCATGATTCTCTGTTTTTGGTGTTGTCAAGATTGATGATATGAGACGATATGAGTGACGAAGAGTTGAGCAGAACTGTCGAACTGTGAAATGGTTAGACCATCCTAAATCAATCTTTTGCGGAATGTTGCTCTTCCACAATGAATTGTTATCATGAGACTTAATTTCGTTGGTATCAATATTTTTTAGACGATAAGTTAGTCGTTCTCTTCCTGAATGACATTGATAATCTGACTAGTTAAGATATCTGCTTGTATGATTTGGATGTCGATAAGGGGTTCTTATAACATTATTTTCCCTTATCATGTTTGTAGAGTTTTCTTGGTTTAATTTCAATATATGATTTTCTTTTTTATGCGTTGATGTTGCTTTCTTGATTGCTAAATTTACACTTGGAATTTCCATCATTTGTATTCCAACATCCGAGTATGTTCTTTCTTTAGCTGGCTTGTCATCTTCCTAAGTTGCGATAATAACTGGATCTGTTTTTGTTCCTTTCTCCTCAACTTGGATTCTTTCACTTGAAGACTTTGATACTTCCTCTTTGCTAAGTTGTTCTAAATTATCTTCCAACGACTTTTTATCGTTCTTTATCTTCTTAATCTGTGTGAGTAAACTTCGATTATGAACCTTTAGACGTTTTCTTCCTTATCTGATTTGTCGTCTTTGTTCTTGTCTTCTTTCTTAGATTTTTCCTCTTTCAACATTCTGATTTGTTCCAATAATTTTTGATTAAGGTTCTTTAAATGCGAGGTTTCTTCCTCTTTTTCCGATAATTTCTTTTTGAGGTCTTGATTTTCTTGTTCCAATTTCTGAACACAATGTTTTCTATCCCTTGACTTCTTGATCCATGTAAGTTGTTTTTGACTATGGTCTTTTAAGCGGAAAATTTATTTGTATTTTTCCGTGATAATTTCGTCAAATTCTTTTTGCATCCTTTGCATTGCTTTTTGATTTTCTTGAAGTATTACTTTTGAGATATTGTTAAAATCTTCTGGTGTTATTGAATCTGTCTCCGATGTAGTGTCTTGTAATGCTATTATCTTCTCCTTATGGGGAAATGTCACAAACTTTTTCTCCATGTTTAAGATGAAGGTACCTAGATTTTAAAACCAGGGTACCCCGATAATGATGTTAATTTCTTCTTTATACATAGTTGAAACATATAATTGAGATATATATTCATATTCATTAATTTTCACTTGTAACTCTTTAATTTGAAAAATATCTTTCTTTTCAATTATATTCGGCTCTGGAATTAATATTTGATTTTCCAAATCAATATTATTATAATTTTCATTATAGTCCAAGCTGATAATGACATTAACCTCACTTCCTTGAATACTCCCCTTTAATGTAGAAAACCCGTAAGATGAAATTGGACAAACTTCATAAATAAATCTTTCTTATTGTCGATATTTTACAATAAATGATACCCTTTTTTATTTCTCAAGGGTTAGATAAAAAATGTGGAATAAATATATATATTCCCTTCCTTACTCTTTGTAATAAAATTTAACTTGATAATATATATATATATATATATATATATATATATATATATATATATATTATTTTCTAGAATATATATATATATATATATATATATATATTACTTTTCTACACCGTCTTGATATAATAATATCACACTTTTTATAACTTTTCCTTTAATATTAATTTCCCTTCAGCTTCTTGATATAATATAATAATATCACTTTTTTATAATTTTTCCTTTAATATTGATTTTCTTTCACCTTTATTGAAAGGTCACTTTAATAATAATTTTTTCCTTAACTTTTCATGTCCCCTTTTATTAGAACTTTTAATATAATGATTTTCTTTTTTTCCGTTTGGCTTTTCTTCCCTTCAAAATTTAATTAGGCCCTTATTGTACGACCAAACTTTAAATATCCTTTGACTTTTTATTTTATTTTTTTAACTTCACCCTTTAATTTTAGAACTCTTTTCCTTGAATTCACTCGACCGTATAGCAAGAGTTGAATAGTGCAGACGCCACTGTATGGTTTTCCAATAATTCGATGACTGTACGGATTTGGATGGAAGCTATGTACGATTTTAATTAAATGTTGGGAGCAGAGCCGTACGAGTTCGCTAGCAGATGCACGGAGGATTCGACAGTGGTGGCAACAGTACCGTGGTCGATTGGTGTATGATGACAGGCTGGAGGCTGTATGGAGGACGTTGGATGGGATATTGCAGTGTATGGCTGCAACATGGCGGCTAATTGCTGGCGGTACGACTGTGTACAGATGGTACAAATGGTACGTGTGGCAGTGTACGGATGGTGGTGGTACTGCATAGTATGTGTGGTACAAAAGTTTCAGCAGATGGTACAGAGTACGGACAACATGGAATTTGCAGCAAGTTAATTTTTGTACGGATTTGATTGAAATTATCGGTTTACTTTTAATTTCTTTCTTCTTTGAGTTCTGTTTTCTTAGAAATTTCACGTTTAAAAATCTGCTTGACTTTCGTATTTCTTTCTTCAAATTGTAGCGGAACGATTATTTCTTCAATGGATTTTCTGATCTTTAAAATTTTGCAGCAGAAAATTTTAGACTTCAAATGACCAAGGGCCAAGTTCGTTTTTTATTTTAATTTTTTAATTCTGTCAAAGACCTCTGAATCAAGGAAACTCCAAAATTTGACTAAAGGTCTATGGGCCAAGGACCAGGGTCAAAAGAGAGGCTTTGATAAGAGAGTGGCCAATGGTCGGGATCAAACGTGCTCTGATACCACTGTGACAAACAAACTTGTTTGACAATTATAAGAATATCCAATTTAAGTAGGATATAATAAGGTAATCCATTTAGGATGAAATAATATTATATTGAGTAAAATGTATAAGAATGAGATATAATGAGATGATTGATTACAATGACAATGAGGGCCATATATACCCACACAGGGGTGCCCTTTCATTAATAGACATGTCTTTTGGATAAAACATGTCTTTTGGATAAGACATGTCTTTTCATTATGATGTATTAATTATTATTATTTAATGATTATTTATTTATATTTATATATTCTATATATATTTATGTTTGTTACAGTGTATTTCAAACTTTTAGCCCACATAGCTAAAACACAAGAAAAGTAACCACTTTATAATTTATTTACATAATCAAATATCTACAAGGGGTCAAAACCCGGGTATTACAAATGCGCACTCACTTTTTGAGACATAGCATTCCATCCCTCATCCTTCACAAAGCCAAAAAGAGGTTCAAGTCCCTCAAGGGACTCAGCTAAAGTTCACCAAGAATGTTTTTGCATCATAAAGTTCGTTGAGCTTTCCTTCTCAACAAATCAGGGCATTATGGATGCCATCAGTTGCAATTCAGATCTCAATTCCTACTTAGATGTTGTAGTCACTAAGTTCTATTGTTTCCTCAATTGCATTTGTATCGTTGGTTGAGTAGACCATTAAGATCAAGAATGTGATGAATTTTGATGTTTTTTTTTTTTTGTAAATAAGAAGAAAATTATATTAAGTTCCTGCTATAACTGCAATAGAGAATCAAAATACAAACATGTCCAGAGTGCAAGTGCTGGATTGCCCCAACAGAGGGGAAACTAGTCCAGCTTTCCCATCCAGTTCAGAAGTCAAAGAATCATATACTAAGGTAATATAGACCATGTTCAAACTGATAAACAACCAAGACCAGGAGACTGACAGGACTACACAAAACAAACAGAAGATCTAAACACTTGGCAGGAAGGCTGGCCACATGGGAGGGAGGTCCCCTGGCCACGACTCTTCTTCAATGTATGTTGGCTCGTATGCTGGCTCGTCTGCCTCGTCGCGCGCAATTCCCTCATCTCAGCTGCCGTGCTCAGTCTTCGCCGGTTCCCTGTTGACAGATCGCTGAGCCGTGTGCGGTCCTTCATCTGTAGCATCCGCAGGTGCCTTCCTTGGCATAGCTTCCACCGGTTCCAAGGTAAGAGCCCCCTGCATGGAGGATAGAAGTTGGAGGCAGCTCGCCACCTTTTCATCTGTGGCTTGAAGGCGATAGTTGAGATCTGCCATCTCCTGTCTAAGCTCAAAGACCAGGTCGTGCATGATGAGCAGACGGTCTCTAAAATACATCCTATCGAAAGAGCCAGTTGAGTGTGGTTCGGCTCGCTTAGGCGCGCCCTGAGGATGAGGGTCGCCGCTTGGGCCATGGATTGGTGCAGGGGGTTGGAACTTCACCAAGGGATCGTGTAGGTGGCGCGAGAGGGAGATTGGCGAGCGGGAGGTTGTAGCCATGGAAACGACCATTGGTTCTTGCGGGATAGCAGCTGGAGAGTTCGACTGATGACGAAGGGGGGGCTCGCCAGAAGATGAGCCAGGAGGCATGACCGGGGGCCGGCAGGGCTTCCGGGGAGAGCCCCGCTTCGGCCTTCCCCTCGGGCGCGTCATTATGTGCTCAGTGTGAAGGGGGAGGCAGGCAAACAGCGCCCAGTGCAGGAGAGGGACAGGAGTACCGTCTGGCCTGTGCTTCGACAAGAGGAGCCTTGCAGACATCAGGCGATAGCAAATGACATGGAGAGTGAGCCGATCCATTCTGAAATCGCTTGCAAGGGGGCCTGCGTGAATGCGGCATTAATGGCCCTCAAATCTCCGTAAAGTGCAATTAAATTCCATGGAGGGTGGCGGGCTGCAGCACGAGCCCATCACGTGCCTCCATGCTGTGATGGCTTGTGCCAGCCCCTCCTCCTTGCCACGATGGATGCATTAACACCCCATCCGGGGGTGATGAATTTTGATGTTGATACATATCTATGAGGGGCATATTTATGTTGTCAAAATCACCCAGGACTTGCTCCTGGCCTCATCCACACCGACTCAGAGATTTAGAACCCAAGTCTCTGTGTTAATGCAAGCCCAACCACCTAGGTGCTTGTCGCT
>JASDQU010374176.1:53496-81600 GCA_032191745.1 Picea mariana | reverse complement strand
TGATTTAACGTCCATTTGGTAAACCTTCCAATTGTTTTGAGCTGCAATAGATAAAACCATCCTTATTGTATCCAATCTTGCCACAGGTGCGAATGTTTCATTGTAGTCTATGCCATGCTATTGTTTGAAGCCTTTAGCTACTAGTCTTGCCTTTTGTTTTTCTACTTTTCCATCAACATTATACTTTGTCTTGTAAACCCATTTAACCCCAATCACATCCTTGCCTTTAGTAAGCTCTACTAGATCCCAAGTTTGATTCTTGTCAATGGACTGAATTTCTTCATTCATGGCTGCAATCCATTTGTCATCTTTAATGGCATCTTCAAAATAAAATGGATCAGCTTGTGTTAAGAATGAAAAATTAGAGCATAAATCATCATTTTCAGCCTCTTTTTACTGTTCTTCCTATATTTCCTTTTCCAATCTCTGTCAAACCTTTTGTATGATTAAAACCCTTAAATTTCTACAATCTCTTTGCAACAGGTTAACACCTCCTCTGTACTTAGCAATAAAGTCTCCAAAAAAAAACACAGCAGCTACTTGTTTTCTCCAACCTTCTATACACTTGATAAGTCTATAGCTTTATCATTCTTCAACACTCGGATTCTTTTGAATCCCCTTCAACATCAGCTTACACAGCTTCAAGTTTTTGGACAGCATCAAATACCATTAACCTTGCTCTGATACCACTTTGCTGGTTAAAAAAACATCTACTTACAAAATGCCCAAATTCCTACAGAAAAGAGGAAAGAACCCAATGACAGTTTTTAGCTGAGTAATTAAAAAAAAACAGAGTTTTTATACTGCCTGTTGTTTGAATCAGACCTTCATTCCAGAAACAAAGTATCCAGCATCCACGCTCATTTACAAAAACAGAGTATCCAGCATCTGCACTTATTTACAAAAACAGAGTCATTTTTTAAGAGACGGGAGAAGCTTCTCGAATACACCGAAGTAGAAGATTCGAGATACATAGAAGAATGTAGAAGGAGGGAAGAAGAATTAAATGCGAAAGTTGGAGAGTTGTTGAGAAATTATCGCAGGAGAGATTAACAAAATCTGGAGATCCATGTCACCAACACCAACAAAACAAGCAGTTCGAGAAGGCTTTAGCTATGTATGAAAAATACACGCCTGAACGTTGGCACAATGTGGATTCTATGGTTATTGGGAAATATGTGGAAGAAGTCAAAAGGCATTATGAGATTCTTTTAGAAAACTTGAATTCCATTGAGGAAGCCAAGGTGCCTTTTCCCAAATATAAATCTTTGAGTTCTTAAAAACGGGGGAGTGACCTTTTGTATGGGTGCATTATTCTGTTTTGAATTTGGCACATATTATACATTGCATCTTTTAACTAAACATTTCTCTAAACACTCAGAAAAAGAATACTCTTCTTGTCTTATTTTAGTTTCATTATGTTTCATGGTTGAATACGCAACTAATTATGTTTCTTTGTCAAAGCCATGCGGTTAGATGTCGAAAGGAGTAGGCTAAGAGCAAATAGAATTGCTTTTCAAAAAAAAAGGGGTTAGATTTTCGGGAATAGTTTGAGTTTACCCCCGAGTTAACCTACTCCTATGTCGAAATTGGATTCACAATGTGTCACGAAATATTTTCAGAAATTGGATTCACAATGTGTCACGCAATATTTTCAGCGAACGATAAGCAAGTAACATGAAACCCTATGGACCAACGCTTTCATACAGACAATTCATATGACTATTTGTCACTTTGCTCTAAACCGCCTTCCCTAACCAGAATAGTATCAATAATTTGGATTCTACACGACATTTAAGTCCATTTTTTATTCTACACTATATTCAAGCCTTCCACTACATTTTCCACTAATATTAGTAATGGGGTTCTGTACAGTATTTAAGTTTTCCACTACACTTTATTTCATTTTCATGAAGATTCATTTTAGTGAGAAAAAACAAAGGATTATAATTTAATAATTTTGATTTTTTTTAGTATTTAAATTAAATATTTTATTAAAAAAATTTCCAACTTTACAAGAATCACTTTATATTTTTTTTACAATTTTATTAGGAAAAACTATTAACAACAAAATTGTTTAGATATTTTTTGATGTAATAGTATAATAGGTGTATATAGTCAAAAAAAATTTAAGTCAAACAAATCCATTTTATAATAATAATTATAAAGTATTAAGTTTGAATAAATATACTAGTTGTGTGGTGTATGATTTAGTTATGAATTAGTTATGTAACTAATATAATTCTAGAAATGAATTATATTGCATTTGATGTATAATACATTGTAACTTTATTGTTTCATTTTTTGTTGGCTTTCCTCAGTCCGCGTGTTTCAGTAGTTTGCACCACCTTGTGACCTCCTCATAAAATATGTCTTTGCCAATCTTATTTTAATGTATATTTCGCAGATTAATTAATGAGAGAGTATTAGTTATACAATGATTGGCAATTGCCCTGATTAAAAATATGCCCCTGAGAGATGTTTTTCTTTATAATAAAATCATGTTTGTTGCTGATACGTTCTTGACAAAGGTAGATATACGAAGTCACAAATTAAATACAGTGCTTCTCATGTTATAACAGAGATATGTTTATTTTACCTTTGCTAATTTTCTCATTGGATTTCAGTTAATAAAAAGCTGTCATTTTATGATCATGGAAACAAATTTACATCATTAGAACAAAATGGAGTCGATCCTCCCAATTTTTTCATCTATTACTTTTAATTATTTAGATTATTGGATATTTGACATTTAAAATGATATGGTTATTGTTTTAGTTCATGAAGGATTTGTGTTCCTGTCATTACATGGAAGCGCCCACGATTTCTATGAAAAAATAATTTGAGGAAATGTATGTATTGTTGTTTTCGATTGCAAGGAACAGAGAATGGAGAATTCGATATGATTTTATATTCACCAGCTTATATCTAAGGAAGTAAGTAATAGAGAATTTAATATTACCCTTAAAATTTAGGCTCTCATTACAAACATCCTTTATAAAATGTTCTTATTTAACTTAACAAACATCCTATCAATGAATTATGACTATAACTAAGGTCATCCTTTGAAATTTCCTTTCGTTCTTTTAGAATTTTGATTACATTTGATTATAATGGATACAATTCAACTTAAGAGCTTCCCCTTATAATTTAGATTGCATTTTATGTATAAGAATTTGGATATATTTTGAAGCCCCAATGATGATATTAGGGTTTATGGCGGAAGACCTTGATGACATTTTCTTAATGACAATATCGTGGCTCTCATTTTTTTACTAGCCATTTTTTTCCCATCTCACGTTTTTCACATTTATTAACTGTTTTCACGTGTACAAACATCTTTTATAAAAAGTTCTTATTTAACTTAGCAAACATCTTATCAATGAATTGTGACTATAACTAAGGTCATCCTTTGAAATTTAAACATTTTGTCCTTTTAGAATTTTGATTACATTTCATTACAATGGATAGAGTTCAAATTAGGAGTTTCTCCTTAGAATTTTGATTGCATTTGATGTATAAGCATTTGGATATATTTTGAAGCCTCAATCATGATATTCTACATAGATAATTAGATAAATTGATTCTTACTACATTTTTTTTATATATAAAATTCACAATTATAATTAAATTGAGTATTTTTCCAATCATAATATGACAAACATTTCCTCATGTTGAAATGTGACAGACATATCCCGACGTCACAATGTGACAAACATTTGCAAATATCCCAATATGTCGAACATAGCAACGTTGCAATCGATCAAACATAGTAATTTCATTATGTCACAAACATATATGGGTATCACAATGTGACGGACATATATGTAAGTCACAATTTGACAAACATTTCCAAACGTCGCAATGTGTCGATCATAGTGACATTACAATCTACCAAACACAGTAACATCGCAATGTGACGAACATATAAGGACATTGAAATCTCATGAACATTTACGAACGTCGTAATTTGACGAACATATATTTTTTATAACAATTTCACAAGCATAAATGGACATCGCAATGTAACAAACATAGGTATATCATCACAACGCAACAAATATATCTTCACGTTGCAATGTGGTGCACACGTTATGACGTCACATTATGATAGGCATTTCTAAATGTTCCAATGGGAAGAACACAACACATCGTCACAATGTGATGTATGCAAGCCAGTGTGCCAATGTGACAAACATAAAACAATATTGAAATGAGAGAAACATTTCCCGACGTCGGAATGTCACGAACATAACCCACTTTCGAACTGTGACAAACCTATTCCAACACATTAATCTAAGAAACAAAAACCCTTCATCATAATGTGAGAAACAAACATTTCCTAACATTGCAATGTGACAAACATTTCCTAACGTCGCATTGTGACAAACATTTCCTAACATCGCAAAGTGACAAACATTTCCTAATGTCGCATTGTGACAAACATTTCCTAACGTCGCATTGTGACAAACATTTCCTAACATCGCAAAGTGACAAACATTTCCTAACGTCGCAATGTATCAAACATAGTAATGTTGCAATCTATCAAACATAGTAATGTCACAATAAGGGACAAACATATAACATTGCAATGTGATGAACATATTAACGTCACAATCTCACAAACATAGTAATGTTGAAATCTACCAAACATACTAACGTCACAATTTGATGAACATAGGCATTTCATTATAATGACATTAACATCAACAGACATCCCAATCTGACGAACATCGCCCTATCATCACAATATTGCGAACATTTCTTCACATTTTAATGTGACACACATATGTCGATGTCACAATGCGAGAAACATTTCCAAACTTTGCAATTTGTTGAACATAGTAACGTTGTGATCGACCAAACATAGTAACATCATAATGTGAAAAACATATATGGCTATCGTAATGTGACAAAAATATATGGAAGTCAAAATGTGATAAATATTTCTAAATGTTGCAATATGTCGATCATAGTAACATTGCAATCTACCAAACATAATAACCTCGCAAGGTAACGAACCTATGCATACATTGCAATGTGACAGACATTTATGGGCGTCCCAATCTGACGAACATAGCCTTGTTGTAGCAATGTGATGAACATGGGCCTATAATCCCAATGCAACAAATATATCTTCACGTTGCAATGTGGTGCACATATCCTGATGTTGCATTGTGATATGCATTTCCAAAAGTTGTAATGGGATGAACACAACCCATTGTCACAATGTGATGTACATAACCCACTGTGCCAATGTGACAAACACAGACTGATTTTGCAATGACATGAACATTTCTCGATGTCGCAATGTGACAAACATAACCCATTGTCAAACTATGACAAACCTATTCCAACACCATAATGTGAGAAACAAAAACCCATCATCGTAATTTGATAAACATAACCTTACAATGTCATTTGACAAAGAAAATTTGATGTCGCAATGTGACGAACAAAACCTGATGCCGCAATGTGTCGAATAAAACATGATCAACATTGCAATGCAGTAGTTCCATAGTAAACTATGGTTAAACATAATCAAGATGGCCCACTATAAACATATCCACATGGTCAATGAAGTTTAGCCATGGGCATGGTCAACCATAATAAACTCTAACCAACCATAGCCAACCATGGTCATGGTCAACCACAATGATGTAGACGTGAATTTGCAACCCCGCCTGCTCACACAGGATCATTCAAATTCTAAATTCTACTGAGCCTTCAGTGGCTCCTTGGATTCCCTCGGGAATCACTGATGAAATCTGACCCAATCCACAGGTCCTTCTCCACACGCACGACTTTCTTCCCATTAATCGTGACCTCTCCCTGACTGAATCTCAGGTCATCGGGGTTTCGCAATCCCCGTGCTCAAGAGTCACTGTACTCTCCAACTCCCAATTGTCGATGAGCTCTCTTTCCTCTAAGTGCTCGCCCTCCTGGCTAAGCTTCCACCATATGGCCAACTCCTATGACCATAGTCAAGCCTCCCGTCAGGGTTTCAAGTTTTGAAATGCCAAAGTGCATACGCTTATGGGATTCCCGATCCCTCGAATCTCAATCCTCCGTCAGGATGACAGCTATCTTCCACTACGCCACTGTCCTCCTTCTTTGTTGTGCTGACAGCTGGCCCCCACTAATCGGGGTTTCACATTTTGCGATTTCAAAAGGCACGAACCCCTTGTTCCCAGGACCTCCGATGGGCATTTACCTGTCAGGGCTTCTCTCCTCCTGTTCACGAAGGCTTAACCTCCTTGCAACTTCCTGCAGATCCAACGGCTGTTGGCGATCTGATCTGAGATCTAACGGTCCAGACCTGTCCTCCTTGTGCGCACTCCTCCGACTGCTGCTTGGACTTTGAAAACCAATGACCCAGATTATATCGGCCGATCCAATGGCTTCTCTGCTCCTCCCTGATCTTCCTGCACGCCTGCTCCTGCTCGTAACCTCTACACAACTTCTCCCGATCCAACGGCTGACGGGATTTCTCTTGCGAGATCCGATGGTTGTCGGTCCTCCTCTTCTGTGTGCTTCTTCTAAGTTTCTCACGCGCCTTTCTTCCTAAACTTGGATGAATTTCAATTCTTCCAAAGGCCTCGACCTTTGTTGTTCCCCTCTACGAGCTCCTCACTTGAGTCTCACTACACGTATGAAACCGCCTACTCCTCCTGAGATTTCCTTTCTTCGAATCCTCAAGGATTCTTTTGACTCCCGCACCTCTGTGAAGTCCTCGCGCGCGAAGTGCTATCTATCCTGAGCTTATATAATCACTCAGGCCCCTAAGGGATTTCTGTCTTTCTACTCCCACAGATGGAGAATGAAATGGATGCCCTCCTGGCTATCCTCTACTCAAGCCTCTTCTTGAGTACTTTTGGGTATTTAGCAACCCAGTGAAAGTTCCCTCCATGGACCTTTCTTCAACTTCTAGAACTCAAAGATTTCTTTTCTCTTGTGCCTGCTTGCACACCGTCTCGACACCCTCCTGGCGGAGCTCTCGTAGAATCCTCAGTGATTCTGGTCTTCTTCGAACTCTCGACCGAGTTCTTCCTCCAACACCTCGTGCTTATGCTCAATGCCCACCTGGTAGAGCTCTACAGAATCCTCAGTGATTCTATCTGCAACTGTGTCTCAGCTACATAGCCTTACCTCCAAGGTGTTAAGCAACCTTGAGGTCTTTCTCTTGAGTTGTTGACTTCAATCCTGTGCCTCAGCACGTCTTTTTCTGACTCCAAAGAGTTTAGAAATGCATCCTCTATGCACGGCTCTCAGAACCTCAACATTCTGTCACACCCTCCTAGTATGAAGCCTCAAAGACCTCTCAAGCCTGAAATCAAACAACTCCTACAGAATGCATTAACATAACATACATTCACAACATGAAAGGAAGACACAGAGACATCCACTTAACACAGAATCAATGCAGGAAAAACTGTTGTTTGTATTAAAAATGGCAAAATTACTGTATCTTTACAATGGTCTTTCTGAGCTCTCTCGGCTCTATAACTCAACCATTACAACCATACTAACTCAGAATGAGATCTCCAAAATCTCTTTTACCTGAGGGGCTCTTAGCGCTTCCTTCCACGATTTACCTACCTTACTAAATTACAATCAATGGCTGTCTAGTCTGCTATCCAGAACTAGATCTCAGTCGATCTAGCATTAAAGCCGATCCTATCTACAACCTTCACAAAGGCACAGCTTCCCTGGCTCAATAGCCTAAGCACATTTAATTACATTGAATTTCAAATTCAAAATGAGGTTGCGCCTCTCTTTAGCCTTTGAATGCATGCACGCTGGCGTGGCTGGCTGTCTGGCTGCTGACATGGAGAGATGCTCCTGCATCATACTCCACACTTGCAAAAATCATGAGCTCCTGCTCATGAGCTTCCCCTCTGAGCTGTTCATACGCTCCATCTTCCTGCTGCTGTTGCTTTTGCTGTGTTACTACTACTCTCCTGCTCAGCCTCTCCCTACTAGCAGTTTCTGCTGATTCCAACATTAGCTCCATGATCTCCTCAATCACTTCATCCAGCTGTTCCCATGGCTGGCTCTGCTCATGCAGTTTCCTCAGCTACAAAAATTTTCTACAATTGGGCAGATCGCTATGATCTCCCATGCCATCTTCATCTTCATCTGTGGCCTCAAGTTGCCACTCTACTGCAGACTTCAGCTCTGCAGTCTCTTCTTGACTCACCTGCTGCTTAGTCATCCTCTTCTCTGACAGCTCAAATTCTGCCAGTTCTCTGGCTAGCCCTGGATTGTTCAACCAATCCTCCAGCATCTCTAGCTCCATCTCCCATGGAGTGATAACTTTACTGGCCTGCTCCTTGGCTTCCTTTGCTGCTAGCTCCAATGCTACAGCTTCCTTCCTTTCAGCTCCCTGACTGAAATCATTGAGTCATTCCTCAGAACGCTCACTCTCTTCTTTCGCTTGGGCAGCTTCCAAAGTCTGCTCCAATTCTTCTTTGACAGTCATTGTCAGCTGTGACTGTTCTGCTGTTGCACTATCTGCAACACAAATCTCTACCTCCTCCCGGGCACATGGTAGGAATACTCCAATTCCCCCAATCATCAGAATATCATTCTGATCTTCCTCCTCTTCTATCAACTGCACCTGCTGATCTAAGTCCATCTTTGAGCTCACTTGCTCTGTCAGCTCCCCTGGCTAATTCCAACTCACTTATGAGTTTATGAGACCCACAGATAGTCTCATCTGCTCATCCCTGCCCACCTTGCAATATGGAATACTTCCGCTGCTCCCTTGGCAGACCATGAGATCAATCAATTCCATCTTCATCAGCATTCCTTGCCGACTTGAACTCTGCAAAGAGTCCCTGAGACTTCCAAGTAGTCCCAAATTCTTATCTCTGCCCACCTGGCAATTTTCGATGCTTCCGCTACCCTCTTGGCAGTCTTCAATGCTTCCGCTGCCCTCCTGGTAGTCTTCGAGATCCCTCAGCGATCTCCTTTCATTGCCCAGCTGGCAATGTGAAATTCCCTCGCTATCCTCTTGACAGTCCACGAGATCCTCAACTGATCTCAACTTGTTTCCCTCATGGCAATATGGAATTTCTTCGTCTCTTCTTTCATGGCAGTCTGTGAGATCATCAGTCGATCCCAATTCGTCGTCTTCATCATCCCAATCATCGAGACCTTTTCCAATCTCTGGCCAACAGTGACAAATCATCTTCTCTTATGTGGCCTTGAGGTTTTCAGCATACCTCAACCATTTTCTCAACAACCTGCGTTGTCTCATGACCATCAGCTGTTTGACTAGCCAATTTTATTTTTCCTTCTTCATGGGCAACTCACACATTCGTCTCCTCCTTCTATCCTGCCGCATTCGCAGTTCCAGTTTCTCTATGTCTGCTTTTAATTCATAGAGCTTTCTAGTCTCTTCTTCATCCCATTCGGCAAGCTTTTCTGCCTTGCTCTTCTTTCTATGGACTTCAGTAGCCATCTTGCTGTGTCTGTCTGCCTCTCTGACAGATCTGCTACTGTCACCCTTGAAATCCTGAGTGCTCAGCTTCATTCTCTCACAGTCCTGTTGACTGCCTCCTTGATTGCTGCCTACCTGAAAACAATCATTACAGAGTCCTCAGCAACTCTGTCTTCTTCTGCCTTCTCGCTTCACCTGTAGTATACAAGTAAAGTTCCCACTCTGATACCACTTGATGTGTGTATCAGAGTGCTTTCTTCCTCTTTCTCCCTCTGTCTGAAGTATACAAACAGAGACGAGATCTGATACCACCTGATGTAGACGCGAATTCGCAACCTCGCCTACTCACACAGGATCGTTCAAATTCTCAATTCTGCTGAGCCTTCAGTGGCTCCTTGGATTCCCTCGGGAATCACTGCTGCAATCTGACCCAATCCACAGGTCCTTCTCCACATGCACGGCTTTTTGCCCATTAACCGTGACCTCTCCCTGACTGAATCTCAGGTCATCGGGGTTTTGCAATCCCCGTTCTCGAGAGTCACTGTACTTTCCAACTCCCGATTGCCGATGAGATCTCTTTCCTCTAAGTGCTCGCCCTCCTGGCTAAGCTTCCACCATATGGGCAACTCCTGTGACCGTAGTCAAGCCTCTCGTCGGGGTTTCGGGTTTTGATATGCCAAAGTGCATACGCTTATGGGATTCCCGATCCCTCGAATCCTGATCCTCCGTCAAGCTGACAGCTATCTTCCACTACGTCGTTGTCCTCCTTCTTTGCTATGCTGACAGCTGGCCCCCACTGATCGGGGTTTTGCATTTTGCGATTTCAAAAGGCACGAACCCCTTGTTCCCAGGATCTCCGATATCCCGATGAAACAAACTCCAATGGGCATTTACCTATTGGGGATTTTCTCCTCCTCTTCACGAAGGCTTAACCTCCATGCAACTTCCTGCAGATCCGACGACTGTCTCCGATCTGATCCGAGATCTAATGGTCCAGACCTGTCCTCCTTGTGCGCGCTCTTCCGGCTGCTCCTTGGACTTTGAAAACCAACGGCCTAGATTATATCGGCCGATCCAACAGCTGCTCTGCTCCTCCCTAAGCTTCCTGCGCACCTTCTCCTACGTGTAACCTCTGCACAGCTTCTCCCGATCCAACGGCTAACAGGATTTCTCTTGCGAGATTCGACGGTTGTCGGTCCTCCTCTCCTGTGCGCTTCTTCTGAGTTTCTCGCGCACCTTTCTTCCTAAACTTGGATGAATTTCAATTCTTCCAAAGGCCTCAACCTTTGTTGTTCCCCTCTGCGAGCTCCTCAGTTGAGTCTCGCTGTGTGTATGAAACCGCCTACTCCTCCTGAGCTTTCCTTTCTTTGAATCCTCAAGGATTCTTTTGACTCTCGCACCTCTATGAAGTCCTCGGGTGTGAAGCGCTATCTGTCCTGAGCTTATATAATCACGCAGGCCCCTAACGGATTTCTGTCTTTCTACTCCCACAGATGGAGAATGAAATGGATGCCCTCCTGGCTATCCTATACTCAAGCCTCTTCTTGAGTACTTCTCGGTATTCAACAACCCAGTGAAAGTTCCCTCCGTGGACCTTTCTTCAACTTCCAGAAATCAAAGAGTACTTTTATCCTATGCCTTCTTGCACACCGTCTCGACGCCCTCCTGGCAGAGCTCTCGCAGAATCCTCAGTGATTCTGGTCTTCTTCGAACTCTCGACCGAGTTCTTCCTCCAGCACCTCGTGCTTACACTCAATGTCCACCTGGTAGAGCTCTACAAAATCCTTAGTGATTCTGTCTACAACTGTGTCTCAGCTACACAACCTTACCTCCAAGGTGTTCAACAACCTTGAGGTCTTTCTCTCGAGTTGTTGAGTTCAGTCCTGTGCCTCAACACGTCTTTGTCTGACTCCTCAGAGTTCAGAAGTGCATCCTCTGTGCACGGCTCTCAGAACCTCAGCGTTCTCTCACACCCTCCTGGTATGAAGCCTCAAAGACCTCTCAAGCTTGAAATCAAACAACTCCTGCAGAATGCATTAACATAATGTATACATTCACAGCATGAAAGGAACACACACAGACATTTACTTAACACATAATCAATGCAAGAAAAACTGTTGTTTGTATTAAAAATGGCAAAATGATTGTATCTTTACAATGGTGTTCCTGAGCTCTCTCGGCTCTACAACTCAACCATTACAACCATACTAACTCAGAATGAGATCTCCAAAATCTCTTTTACCTGAGGGGCTCTTAGCGCTTCCTTCCAGGATTTACCTACCTTAATAAATTACAATCAATGGTTGTCTAGTCTGCTATCCAGAACTAAATCTCAGCCAATCTAGCATTAAAGTCGATCCTATCTACAGCCTGCACAAAGGCACGGCTTCCCTGGCTCAACAGCCTAAGCACATTTAATTACATTGAATTTCAAATTCAAAATGAGGCTGCACCTCTCTTCAGCCTTTGAATGCATGCGCGCTGACGTGGCTCGCTGGCTGGCTACTGACATGGAGAGATGCTCCTACATCACACACTCAACCATGGTGAAGGACAACCATGATCAACCATAAGCAACCTTTCCTTTCCAAATCCAACCAACATCTACCAAAGTTAACCATCGTTGTGGTCAACCATTATAAACCATGGTCATGGTCAACCATAGTCAACCATAGTCATTGTCAATTAAGGTATTAATGTATTACTACTTTAATAATGTATTTATTAGGGTATTAATGTTTTTAAAATGCATTTATTAATGTATTATTATTGTTATAGTGTATTATTAGTGTATTAATAATTTAATATGTTACACTATACATTAATGTATTACAAATTTAATTTTCGCATTAATGTAATAATGTATTATTATTGTATTAATACTTTATTAATGTATTAAAGGTCAATGTATTACTACTTTATTAAAGTATTATTAATGTACCAATCCATCATTTTATTAATTATTTAATGTATTAATAGTTTAATAATGTATTTCTTAATGTATTAATAATTTAATAATGCATTTCTTAATGTATTAATAATTTAATAATGTATTTATTAATATATTATTACTTTAATAATGTATTACTTTATTAGTGTATTAATACTTAAAAAATGTATTAGCTAATAACTTATTAATGTATTGATTAATTAATAAATTACATTATTAATGCATTAATACTTTAATTTATACATTATAATAAAATGATAATGTAGTGTTAATGTATTAATACTTTAATAAAGTTACAACAGATTAAGATCAATGTATTGCTACTATATTAATGCATTACTTTATTACTGTATTAATACTTTAGTAATGTATTTATTAAAGCATTTAATGTATTATTTTATTACTATATTTTTACTTTAACAATGTATTAATTAATAATATATCAATGTATTAATTATTTAATACATTACATCATTAATCTATCAATCAATTAATTAATACTTTACCTTACACGGTAATGTAGATTCATACTTTAATTTATAAGTTAAATTTATATATTGCATTAAAGTAATACATTAATATATTAATACACCATTTATTTACATACATCATTACATTAATATAATACATTAATTATGTATTAATACATTAATAGTCTTTAATATAATACATTAATTATGTATTAATATAATACATTAATTATACATTATTTAATGTATTAATACTAATATTAATACAATTTCTTAATAAATGTTTACATTTTTAATGTATTATTTTAACACTTTTAAATATTTTTTATTACTTTCTTAATATTTTATTACTATTATTATTTACTTTATTAATATACTTTGTTATTTACTCTTTTATTTGCTAAATTAATTTTATGCATTACATTAATACATTATATTATATATATTTTTTATGCATTGCAGAAAGGTATTAATTAATTAATATATTAATGTATTTTTACATTATTAATGTTTTTTTACTTTATTTTTATATTTTTGCAATCTTAATGTATTGTTTTAGAAATGTCCTTATTTTCTTATTATTTTCTTATTAATACATATAATGTTTTATTATTATTATTAACTTTATTAATATCTTTGTTATTTACTATTTTATTTTTGCTAAATTTATTTATAATCTATGAATTAATTTTTCTATTATTGATGTATTATTTTAATAATGTATTTATTTTGTTTTAACTTATTTTATTTATGCTATATTATTTTGTATTTTATAAATAATTGTTTTTTCTTTTTTTTTGACAGAAACGGTTAGAGTTATATATTAAAAAATAGTGGGGAAACCATTGCGTTAGTTACATCTGAAAGTTTCTTGGTAATTTAGAGGGACAAACCTAAGTGAACTAAAAGAGAAATAACTTGTGAGCTTGGAAAACCATACTATTTCAATGATCGGTTCGGCTTGCGGGTCATTGCATCCTTTCTGACTGAAAGTTTTTTTTTCCCTTTTTGACACGGTATGCCATTCTTTGCTTTGATGAGATTGGCTTTCCTTCGGTCGTGGAGGGCCTTCTTCATCAGTTAAGTCAGGGCCTTCTTCATCTCCTAAGTCAGTCCAGCTTGAGATCTGGTGTTCAGGCTGGATCAGTTTCTGCCTGGGCCTTCCCCTTGGGCTTTTTAGGGGAAGGAGGCTCTTGCTCTTGAACAGAGGTGACTTGTTTCGTTTTCTGTGGTACAATCTCTGTATCTTCCTCACTTGAGGTATCATTAGCCGGTTCTATGCTTTGATGCTCAGGAAGAGCTCCTACCCACCATGTGGGTTTGCGTTGATTCTTTGAGTTTCTGTTTTTCTCAGGGAGTTTCTGACATTTGCTGGCTAAGTGCCCTGTTTCAAAACAACTTCTGCACCTAAAATGAAGATTCTCATAGTCTAGTTTCTACGTCCAAGAATATTTAATCCCTTGAAGAGTGATTTGCGCTGGGAATCCTTTACTGAAATCTATCTCTACACAGATCCGTGCATAGGTAGTGAAGCCACATTTAGTTTCCGGACTGCTACTGTGAAACTTGCCAAGAGCATTTCCAATATGGCTAAGAGAAGAATCACCCAAAAAATGAATAGGCAGACCAGGGAGCCTTACCCACACGGGGGCCATAGGGATGGAAGCTGAGGTTGGGTCGAAAGAAGGGGTCCAGAGCTGCACAGACAGACCCGACCTGCCCCAGAACCAAGGCCCAGAACTGTAGATCAAATCTCTGTCCTTAGCAAAGGCAAAAATCACTACGAAGAAAACTTTTACACAAGGGCGAACATGAGCTTCATCTTCGAGGAGAGGAGTCCATTCTGAAACAATCCAAGAATGCAGATCCGCTAGGAGAGGCCAAAAGCCATTGAACATGAAAAACAGAGCATTAGATCTAAATAAACCTTCACGAACCGCCGCTTCCTGAGGTACAGGGATCACTGGATCTGGAGTTTCACGGATCATAGGAGAAAAGCCAGAAGAGCGGCCTTGGACCGCGTCTTTGAAGGAGGTCGGAGAGGGTTTCAACGGATCCGCAGAGGGCGCGACTGTCGCTGCTGCTAGAGACGGCTGAACGACGGAGGGAGGAGCTCCAGACGGGGAGTCGGAGGGGTCGCCCGAGCGTCGAACAAAGAAGCGTTTGGAGGGAGAGCTCGGGTGAGGGCCAAGCTCGCACGAAGAAGCGCGTAGAGCTGCGGAGGAGGCCGCCGCCATCTCCTGTAGGGTTTCTCTCACTAATATAAACTTGGGTGAATTTACATGCTAAAGTTGAAGGACATGAGGGTGGCATTTTATAAATAATTGTTATTTAATATTTATTTTATTATTGATAATCAATTGATAATTAATCATTTAATTATTATTAATTAATAAATATTCATTTCTAATTTCTAATTAATTAATTTTTATTAATTAAATAATAATAAATAAATAATTATTAATTGATTGTTATTTAATTCTTTTTAATAATTTATTAATAAAATTGTTACATATATTTATTATTATTATTTTTAATAAATTATTTAATTAATAATAATACTAACTAAAAAATTAATAATTTTATTTTAAATAATAATTTATTAATTATTGTCCTGGAGGTGTACGATAGTCTGTGAAGAGTGTGTTGTTAAGCCACTCCTTGTTGTTAAAGTCACCGGTTCGGCCGGGTGATTTTGACGGCTTAGATGCCCTGAGTAGTGGTTTCTCAAGCCACAGGAAAAAAAATTATTAATTACTAAATAATATTTAATTATTACATTGAAAATGTAGAAATGTGTTCATGGTTGTGGCCATGCATGCCAGCCATCAATTAGCAACAACCACATTAAGTAAAAAGTGGTTGATATACCTCATTGACGTCATTTTCCACTTTTTTTAATTAATGACCCAGATCAAGTATATCAACCACTTTTTACTTAATGTGGTTATTACTAATTATTATGTTGTTATTCTGTTATTTTCAATGGTCAACTACTAACAACACCTTCTATAATTTTTTCTAATTAATATAATATAACTAAAATATCATAAATATAAAAACTTTGTAAATTTTTCATTCACTTCTCTATTTAGGAATTAGTGATATGCTATATTTAAAACAACCACTTTTTAAACAAGGCTGCATGACAACATTACCTGCCGCCTTTGCAAACAGAAAATCTATAAACCTGGAGCACAGAAGAAAACGCAGAGCACAAAAAAAACACGCAATTAAATGCCAGAAATAATGGCAGACACGAAATCGTACCGTGCTAAGTGGATTCAGAGATCAGGGGCCGCGGAATCGATCGAATTTGAGCAGAATTCGGGCACTTCGCAGGATCAAATCTTTTGCAATGGACGGCTAACAATGAATCTGGGTCTTGGTTGAATCAAAATGGAAACGGATTATGAGGGTATTTGTGCGCCATCCAAAAGGCAACGAAACCACCGTAGCTATGCTGACCACGATAACGCTCTCGATTTGTCGAACATACTCTTCAGACATTCTGCTTGGAAAATCTCAGTACGCTCAGAGTTCGTGGTTGTGGAGTCCCCAAAGAAAATGAGATCCGGGATGAGATCGAAGAGCTTGCCGAGAGCGCAGATGTGGGTATCCCATCCCGTCAGGCCGTCTTCCCCGAAATCGTGAACGAGAAGCAGAGATGGCCTTGGATTCTCCAAACTGGTTGGTTCATTCTTCTGTAAAACCCAGTTGTGCAGTGAGGTGCCATTGTTCAGCTGTATCTACTTCGACTTTAAGCCGAGCAAGATCCATTGAGATTTCTTACGAATTCTACAGTATTGAATTCAAAGAGTCTTTTCATTTCAACTCGAGATCGATCGCGTTTGTTCGATAATCTAACAGTCTTCTGTTTAACTATTTGATTAGTAAAGTTTATAGCCGTATACATACTCTACTTTCTTTAGATTATAAACAAATAAATACATATATAAAAAAATTCTTGTGATCAGTTATTTTAAATTTATAAATGATTTTTAAAAAATATCACAAACTAATAAGTAAATATAAAAATTATATAATATTTTTTGGAATTTTCTAAACTTTTGATTTTAAATATAATAATAGAGATTTCTTTTGAATAAGAAATTAAACTTCAACTAAATTAAATTAAGATTAAATGTTAAAGGAAATTGGTTTTCTTGTTGTTACTATTCTGATTTATGCATTGTCCAAAAAAAATTTAAAGCTCTTTTTTATTGGTTAAGAGGTCTTAAACATAAGGAAGCAGGTTAAAGATCTAAGTCTTCATACATCAAGTTTATATCCTTACAACCCACCAATAAATTATTCCATAAAAAATCAAATTACATTTATATTCATAAATAACAATCCATAATAACTATCCTAAATTATAAAAAAAAAACCATCTTAAATTTTTATCCAAAAAGTTTTTCCACCTATGTTTTCCACCTAACCTTAACCTAAATAGACGCTGCCTATTTTCGATTTAGATAGTCTTAACCTAAATGGCAACGGCCTATTTTCGCTTTACCAATTTTATTGCAACTTATCCAAAAAGGTTTTGCACCTAACCTTAACCTAAATAGACGCTGCCTATTTTCGATTTAGATAGTCTTAACCTAAATCGCAACGGCCTATTTTCGCTTTACCAATTTTATTGCAACTTTTTACCATCTCCTTCAACGTACAATCTGTGAAATACAAAAACTTGTCGTCACCAACTGGAACTGAATAGAAGGGGATTGAAAATTTTCATACTAACCTGAAGATAAAAGGGCGGTAAGATCCGTAGTGGCGTTCCTCGGGAAAAAGGAATAAGTAGCATAACGCAGATAACAGCCAGCGTCCACAGCCCGTCCCTCTGTGTCATTAAGACAACTTATTATATTGCCATGTGCTATACCCAGGCATTCTCTGCAGCCTGACTCGTTAATGGAGCGCAGGCACGAAGCAAGAGCATAGATACTAGTATTTGACGGCCCTTGTCTCGTTTGTGCAGCGAAATACTCCTTGGATTTCGGAGCTGCCGTTATCAGATCGCTTATCAAACTTTGAGCAGTTCCCGAAAACTGTTTACTATCGCCTTTGCTCTTAATGGCACCGCAGTACTGAGTGTTACCAAGGCCTGTGCTTTGAGCGTAGAAATTTTCACTCTCGTATCGCAAGAAACAGCCATCATAAATAACTCTGCCACCAGATACGGTGGAGCAGTTCCGAATTTGCTTCTCTCCGATTGTTATACATTTGAGGCAATCGGAGGGAGACTTATCCTTTCTGCATTGGGCCAGGCCATAGACTGGGTCCGTGCCTATCAATTGCGCGTCGGTAGCAAAACCAGAAGAAACAATCTTGACACGCAGTGCTGCAAGCACCGCATTCAAGTTCGCATTGAATAGGGTGACGTTAGTACTCTTTACTGTGCTACATCCGTAACTGAGAAGTTCAGCCTCTGGATCAGCTGCTGTCAGTACTGTCCAGAAGAGAAATAACACGCCAATTAACTGTAGACCATCCATCGAATATGGAGAAATCAGAATTTCCAAAAAGTGAATAGGCAATTGCGAAGGTTCAACCTAACGTCGATTGTCGCTCATATCCAGCTGAATCAGCGCAACTTCTAAGGTTATGGTTTCAACTGGATTCAATACACTCGCATCCGTCGGAACTAATTTTAATATGGATGTTTTTCAATTGTACATATAACAAACCCTTTCAAAGATTTTCAACCTTCTCTAATGTCATTTTTCACCGTCATCAAAGGCAAGCCACAAAGTCTCTTTTTACCCGATTGTAGATTCGGATAATCGGAAAACTGGCCACAAAGTCAATTTCACTTTCACTCTGTTGGCATCCGATTACCCAAATCGACAAAATTCACTCTGTGTTCGTAGGCCTCGCTTGACCCAAATTTAACAGTCGGAGGAGAATCTGATCATGAAGTTGAAGAATCCTGCAGCTGCACGTAAACACATATGTGCCACTTGGTGTTATGCCTAACGATTGGTAGACAATCGGCAGATGAATCAGATCATGAAGTTGAAGAATCCTGCAGCTGCACGTAAACACATATGCGCCACTCGGTGTTATGCCTAACGATTAGTGGAGGAGAATGATCCTCGATGGTAAGATCAAATTTCGAAGTCTTTTTCTCGTGAATTTTTTTTTGGAAACTTACGCCCACGTGAGATCAAAGACAAAACTGGTTTGAGGCTATGCAAATTACTGTTGTCACGTCGCACCAGCGTCCAGACCATCCACTTATTGCTCTTCATCACGTCTTCCCCCATTCTCTTGTCCCCGCCTGGCTGCAATATTTCCATACGATATCGGCATTCACCTAATTCAACGCTACTTCGACGGCAAGCTGATTGAAGAGGAGGTAAGGGTAGTCGGTGCTGACAAGCATTATCCACCTCATAAACGCACGATATCGGCATTACACACATCTAGAAACAAGTGACGATATCGGCATTACACACATCTAGAAACAAGTGAGGCCTACCTCTCCCATTATTGAACTTGTGAAACAATGACTTAGTCAGGCCGACCTTTTTTAAAATTGAATTTGTCACTTTGGAAGTTAAAGCAAAGTCTAACTTGTGACTTTGAAAATTAAAGCAAGTGAGGCCTACCTCTCCCATAATTGAACTTGTGAAACAATGACTTAGTGAGGCCGACCTTCTTTAAAATTGAATTTGTCACTTTGGAAGTTAAAGCAAAGTCTAACTTGTAACTTTGAAAATTAAAGTAAGTGAGGCCTACATCTCCCATAATTGAACTTGTGAAACAATGACTTAGTCAGGCCGACCTTCTTTAAAATTGAATTTGTCATTTTGGAAGTTAAAGCAAAGTTTAACTTGTGACTTTGAAAATTAAAGCAAATGAGGCCTACCTCTCCCATAATTGAACTTGTGAAACAATGATTTAGTCAGGCCGACCTTCTTTAAAATTGAATTTGTCACTTTGGAAGTTAAAGCAAAGTCTAACTTGTAACTTTGAAAATTAAAACAAAACTTTAAAGACAATGTATTAATCAATTAAACTAACATCTCACTCTAAAAGCGAAGTGACCATTTAACCTTATAATACCAAGACTCACAGCCCCAAAGTATCACACAATAACTAGTATACATACACCCAGAAATAGTGACCTAGCTAGGCCAGCCTCCCTGTATAATTAAACTTGTAACTTAGCTGGAGTCATGGTGGTTAAGGATGAAATTGGGAGCTTTAATTATTTTTGAGAAACCATGTTAAACATTGAAGTAATATATTTGCTATTTGGAACGTGTAAATGTTCACAAACCCTGTTAAACATTGAAGTAATATATTTTCTATTTGGAACGTGTAAATGTTCACAGTTTTAGACGTAAAATTTATCAATTATGTGTTTCATAAAGGTTTGATGCTACTTAGAAGACTTTTAAAACACAATTCTCAAGGATACATAGTATTGATCGAATTGGGTTAAACTTGGAAATAGATTGTAATAAATGTTGGTTCATTATTGAGTGGAAATGTGTTTTTTTAAAGTAGTGTGAGGGAGATGTTTAATTTCTTCCATGTTAAATATGGAGTTGACATGTGGTATTTAAAAAAATATTAATAACAAAAAAATATAATGTCGGCCATAAATAAATTAATCCAATGTTCACCTTAAATTATATATATATATATATATATATATATATATATATATATATATATATATATATATATATATATATATTAAAGTAAAATAATTCTTATTGTGTAGATATGTGTTTTTTATTAGGAAAAGGGGAGAAATGATTAAAGCTCAACTGAAATTTTCTAGTTCTAATACCAAAAGTTAATAAGCCATCGAACTTTGGCAATTATAGACCTATAGCACTGTGTAAACTTTGTTATAAAATTATAGAAAAGATCTTGGGGAATAGGATAAAATTTGTTCTCTCTCAATCCTTTTTGAGAGAACAATTGGGCTTTTTGTAGGGGAGACAGATACTGGATGCCATAGGGACGGCTCTGGAATACTTACAAAGTATTAAGAAGAAAAATTTAAAGGCATTAATTTTGAAACATGACTTAAAGAAGGATTATGATTGTATCGATTAGGATTTCTTAAGATTGATCTTAATTCAATTGGACTTTGGTTCGATGGTTACCAACTTGTTAATGAGTTGTGTAATAAGTGCTACCTATGCAGTCCTGATTAAAGGCAAGCCTTCTTCATTTTTCCAATGAGGCAGAGGACTGAGACAAGGGTGCCCACTTTCACCATTGTTATTTATTCTTGTGATGGAAGGACTTCGTATATTGCTTAAAAAAGGACAGGAAGAAGGGAAATTGACGGGAGTGAAGGTTTCTAGAATTGTAAAAATCTGTTGACAACCCCACACGATTTCGTTATGTGAACAAGAAATGACATTCTCTATAGTTGCCTTCACCTCATTCTTGTAAACATTATCATTTTGAGACGATTATCGAAGTAGAAAAGACATTCATTAATTCTTTAAGTTTGTGTTTTCGTTTTGTTTTCATGCTTGATTCATGACTGAAAGCATGAATAAAAAATGAAAACCTAACTTAAGTATTATATTTTCTATACAAGGTTTTCTTTTAAGAGTTATCATGCTTATATCCAATTTAAATCCAACACTTGAATGAATTATCTTCGGGATGTTTTGGGTATTGATATAATTTTCATATGCTTAGATGTTTTGCTTTTGAATTATGAGGGTTTTTGTTTCGGTATAATTTTACCCTTTGCAAAAACGATGGTCATGCTAGGAGTCATAGGAATTAATGCGCAACTACTGTACTCTGTACTTAATTCACCTTTCTGGCACAGTGATTTAATGAGCCTTTCTTTATGGGTATAGGGTTTTCGATTCTCTGTGTCGGGTTTTCATTTCTAGGAATGGTAAAGCTTCATGATCAAACCCTTGATGTTCATGCTATGATAACACACAGGCTTTGTTTTGGTTTTTTCCCTTTGATACATACGAATCTGTTCCTATCGCTCCTACCATCCAAACCTAAAACTGTTCTGAGTCATCCCTATTACATTCTAGTCGTGTTTGTTATGGTTCATGTTGTTCTTTTGGAGCCAAATGGTCATCAGGCATTGCTATCTCACAGTGATGTGAATCCAACCAAATAAACCAAAATTGCATGCCAGAAACACGTTTTTGCGGGAGTGATCCTGAGAAAACCGTTACGAATCAGTCCAAACCCTTTAAGACCTATTTCAGAAATGGGGCCATTTACCTTCATCGCGAGAAAATTCTTCAGAAACAAATCCATTTCAGAGGGAATAGCAGATTTAGATGTTGATCTTCTGGGGGAGACATGTTTGACTTTTCTCTTGAATGATTAGTATTTCTTTTGTTTTCCTTGTAAAAACTTTTAATAAATTTTGAAGAAAAAAACAATTCAGTTATGAGTCGCTGGAAGCCCTCTATTTTTGTAATATTATTAATCTCATGAGATCGAGCATCCTATCTTGGGATTAGGAAAGTAGGATTTCAAAACACTTTAAATACTCTGCATTTTGTAAAGGAGAGCATCTTCTCTTGGAACAGATTATGGGCAAATGATTGACAGAACCTAATGGAACAACTTCTAGCAATTCGTCTATAGACCAATGTGAATATTGTCTCGTTTATGTTTTATCTCTTTTATTTTGGAATAGTTATGTGATGTGCAGCTTTAGTCTCCGTGACATTTGATATTCCTTTTTAAATTGATATTTTAAATGTTGTCTTTAACTTACTGTTCCATATGTGATAACTGTGATCATCAGTCTCAATTTTGATATCAGGTTTTTTCTTTGATGTTTTAATTGATACATAAATATGAATGTTTTACACAAAGATTTCTTTGATTGTAATCATTCATAATCATAAGATTATTGTATCACATGTGTTCGATATTATGTTATTAAACCCTGGCTGCCAATACACATCTTGAATTTATTCAGGAAATGTTTTCCATAATCCTACTGCAGATTTGTTTCAGAAGACGGGGTAGCTGGATGATTTTGTTTGCACAGAGGCTCGAACACAATCAACAAACTAATAACAGGTTAGATTCACCTGCTTCTAATTTTTGTCATTTTATGCATTAGTGAAAAAGGAAAGTTTCAAATTGGCTTTGACCATCTGTGCATATTTGTTTCACAACTTAGTTAATTCAAGTTTTATATGATTTATAATCAGAAAGCATAAAATATAAAAATGTGCTTTCTTTATCTCCTTCTCAAAAACAATTATGTTGGCATTGATTTTGTAAGTTTCCATTAAAACTTGCAACCTGTAAATTCTGTTCATAAGTGATATTTTTATGTTTTCTTTCTCATTGTAAATACATTTACAATAATTATATTAGAGTATATATATATATTATAGCTTTAACATTAGTTAGTTTATTCCCTTTCATTATTTTACGACCTTAGATTGGCTAACACAGCCATTAAATCTGTTAAAATAGGTTACACCAAATGGCTTGGTTTATTTAGACAACCCCAGACCAGACCTGTTCTTGCAGTTGAGGGCTTGTCAATTTTTTCTGTCAACAAAATCCTACATATGTTCTTCATTGATGATGTGCTAATAATGTCGAGAGCCTCACTTCAGGAATGGAAGGAGATCGCAGGCCTCCTATTAGTGTTCATTAGAGCTTCGATCTTAGAGATTAATTTAACCAAATCTACTTTTTATTACTCCGGATTTCAAGGGGACCTTTTAGAGAAATTCAAGGATCTATTCCCTTACAATTTTATGGATTTCGATATCTGGGCTACTATATGAAACCTTCGAGCTATAAAACAGAGGATTGAAGGTGGCTAATAAAAAAATTTGAGAGGAGGATTGATCATTGGTGCAACATATGGCTTACTCTTGGAGGGTGTTTCGTCCTTATAAAAGCGGTCCCGGAATGTCAACCAATATATTGGATGACTATGGCAGCGATTTCGACCTCTATTCTAAATACAATTCATCGGTTAATATTCTCTTTTCTATGGTCTAGATGCAATGACAAAAATTGATTTCATTTCTATAGGTGGGAGGTGATAGAAAAACCAAAGCAGTTTGGGGGTTGGGGTCTGAGGAATTTATTTCTCTTTAATAAATCCTTGGCAGGGAATACTCTATGGTGAGTAATTATGAAGGTAGGCATATGGCACTCAGTCATTAAATATAAATATCTAACTTATGTCTCAGTCGCTACCTAGTTGAGAATGACCACTACAAAAATGTTTGCTGGTTCACAAACCTGGAAAAATCTTCTAAAAACATTACCAGTCATTACCCACTAGTTGAGTTAGATCTTGGGCTCTAGTCAAGTGATTTTAATAGAAAGGATTTTGATCCTTGGTTTGGGAAGTTCATCTCTCCTTTCGCCCGATCTCTTATGTGCCTTAAATCAGATAAATTTATCCTTTCTCTATTAGGCCAGAGGTGGTTCCCAGACAAGCTATTTTGAATCATATTTAAAATATAGTGGAGAGATAGCGCTCTCGGGCGCCTTAGCAACAAAATGGGACTATTACTGTTTGTTATTATCCAGAGATGGTATCTAGCTTTAGGACAAGGAGGATGAGATTAAATGGATTGGAGGAGATAAGTCTGGTGTACTTACTCTCAAAAATGTTTATAGAGCCTTAGCTTCAATCAACTGGCAACATACTATAGGTGGATGGAGGAAATCCATATGGAACTGGAATATAGCTCCAAAAATCAAACTCTTTACTTTGTTGTCAAGTTGGAAAATAAGATACTTACATGGGATAATTTATCTACCAAGGGATGGGAAGGGCCTAGATATTGTATCATATGTACCAAAGGATCTGAGACTGTTAGCCATTTATTGATCCACTGTCATTTCACAAAGCAAGTTTGGCTAATGATATCAGGAGTTTTAAAGCTGAGATATGATTGGGATGGAATTTCTGTAAAAGATTGTTATGATAAATGGTTTTCCCAGACCACTGAGCTTGATACCCTACGAGCTCTTCTTAATTGGCATATTTGGCTGGAACACAATAAGACTATATTTGAAAATGGGAGCCCATCCATCACTTCAGTGGTTTATAAGACTTTGGGGATTTTTAATAGACTTTCAACATCATAGACTGTACATACTAATTGCAGTATTCAAACATATATCCTAGAGGGGACAACAATGGGTTGTTTTGATGGACTTGCTTCATCAAATGGACTCCATAGTGGAGCAGGGGGGCTTTTAAAGATCAATGGTAATACTTTGTATAAATGGACTTTCAATACTGGACCTAGCTCTAACAATAGGGAAGAGTTACTTGGATTTTGGGCTACTCTTTTGATGGCTACAAGACTACATATCACATAACTCCAGGTAATCGGAGATTCTAAAATCATTATAGACTGGTGCAAAGGCAAAGGAAGACTTCAGGTTATTTGTTTAGACTGTTGGAAGTATAAAATCAGAGAATTATGCACACATTTTAGAGCTATCAATTTCGCCCATACCTATCGAGAATTCAAGAAGGAGTTAGATAGGTTATCAAAGAAAGCGCTCAAGAAACAAATAGGAAAAATCTACTACTCCCAGTGGGAAGAAGGATATAAATGACCTACTAGTTTCTTAAATATATTTTATTTTTTCTTTGAATTTGGAGTAGATCTGTATTGAGCCAATGATATTAGCTCAATGTGGTAGCGGTATATACTCATGTTTTGTGGAGGGACTTTTTGGGTAAATTCCATTTTGTAAAACTTGAGATAGTAGCTAGTGTGAAATCATATCTTAGTTGGAGGGATAGTTAAAATCATAAATATTTTTGAACTATTTTGGACAAGTGATAATACATGTAAACAATTATATATATAATATAATGAGAAATTTTCAGTTGGAAAACAAATATGTTCTTTTTACAACCAATTATGGCAGAGATGTGTAGTTCCTTATGTACTCAATATGGTGATGACATGTGGTATTAGAAAATAATAATAAAAATATTCCAGTGTTAGTCATAAATAAAATATTTGTATGTCCTTTTTAAGTAGAATAGTTTTTATATCATGATGCTTGAGATTTTTGGAAATAAACTATGTATACAATTTTGAAACATCCAATGTTTCTAGTGGACACTTTACCTATCATTTGGGATAAATAAAACACCCATCATCAAGGATCAATAAAGAGGAAATGAATGATAGTAGAGAAGATGCTTGGAGGATATTTATAGAGTTAAAAATTAATCACCCCAAGCACTCTTTTCTATTATAATTTGAGATTTATTTTTCCCTAATGATAGGTGGAGTGTCTCTTGGAGTGATTATCCTACTTTTTTTTGTACTTAATATGAGATTCTTCACAATTGTGATTTGTTAATGTATTTTTTATTATAATCTTTACATGAGTTTGTTGTGCTTAATATGAGATTCTTCACAATTGTGTTTTGTTAATGTATTTGTTATTGTAATATTTACGTAAGTTGTTTGTGTTGGTGCAAAATTGGAGAATGAGGTTCTCGGAGGTTACCAACAAAGGTACCGATGTAGTCTAGCAGTGATGGCATATTCAACCTTCCACGAGAGAAGGAGGTCTCACCCAAAGCACCGATAAAACTTGTGTGTAATAAAGTGAGTTAATGAGGACACATCATCATATCTAGCGTAATCCAAGGAAGACTCATACTTAAATGTAACAAATTATATCATTAGAAGTATAAACCAGGTTATGCATTCAATAATCCACATTGTGCAACATAAAGATAAGTGCATACATCACAAATGCTTGTTAAATAGTATCGCAACTAGAAACTACACAAAATAGGATAGGTTGTGAAAAAGAAATATCATGCATTCACGCATATAATAAAGAATTTTTTGATGCTCGAATAATCCATTTTGTATTATCATATCATAGAGTGGCATACATTGAGTACTTTTTTCATATCAAGACTTATACAACAGAACCAATTACAAAAGAAGAACATGAATCGAGCAAAAATAGTCTAAAAACTCTCAATAATAATGTCATATCTTAGAATTATCTCATTTACTTAACAATTAGGAAATGATAGTAACAATAACATCTAGACAACAAAAGTATTGAGAATCAACAATTATCCCTTTCCCATTACACTTTCCCCAATTTGTATCACTCCCTTGGATGCTTCTTGATTCTGCTTCTATGGTTTCTTGATTTTGTTTTTGTTACATTCCTGCTTTGTATTTTCCTACACTCAAAGCTTCTAGACCTTTCTGCTTCTTCCTCTAGCTGACATCTGTTATAGACCTAAAATTCCCTGCTCATGCATACATGGAAATGGCCTTCTTACTTGCATAATTTACGAGATCATTGTTGAGGACATCTACTTAAAAAACCAATTTTTAGAGCATGTACGCGCCCTCTACCACTACTTCATGTGTACATATGCTTACTTTATGTGTATACCTCCAAAAGTTTCAAAAATTAAAAAGTTGTAAGGAATTCGGTGGAATTTATGGGCTATTGGGGGTTTCCCAACAAAGTCACCTACTATAGCCCGTCCCCCAACTAAATAACCATCATTTTGTCATATAAAGGCGGTGTTCAAGTCTCATTCCAAAAAAAAGCATAAGAATAGTGAGACTCTTCCCAATTTCACTACCCTTCCTTGCCCAGGCATTTGCATCTTTTTTGTGAGTTACTACCTCAACATTCCCTCGTCAGCCCCTTTTCTTCCATTCAATCCATTCTCTTTCCTTGAGGTGATTAGTAGATCGTGAGAAGAGGCTTCTTGGAGGTGCACTTGGAGTATTGTAAAGAGGAGCCTAGACCAGGTTCGTGGAACGGTGGCCGACAATGATTGTAAGTTTCAATCTTTGTTTAATGAATAAAAGAATCTTGTTTCTTGTCCGAAATGATATTGTTAATGTCTTATATTTTTTATTTATCCATAACATTCATGTCTAACCTTAATTTATGAATAGAAATAGCATGCTTGTAGCCTTGTTTTCCTAGTCTTGGATGCAGGTCAGCTTTGGGAGGAATCTTGCAGTCTTTGGAGCTACAAAGCTTGAGGAGATCGTCACAGAATGTTGGATAAAAGTTATGGTTTCTGATATTTTATTCTACTGCTTTCTGTTCATGCACCCATTCCTAGAGCATGCACCCATTCTTAGGAACTTGAACATGTTCTTAGGAATGCATACACACTCTTAATAATTCCTACTTGGCATTGATATGGTAGCCTCCATAAATATTTAGAAAATGTTGAGGCTAGAAGCTCATGAACA
>JASDQU010374176.1:31463-52083 GCA_032191745.1 Picea mariana | reverse complement strand
CGCTCATATCCAGCTGAATCAGCGCAACTTCTAAGGTTATGGTTTCAACTGGATTCAATACACTCGCATCCGTCGGAACTAATTTTAATATGGATGTTTTTCAATTGTACATATAACAAACCCTTTCAAAGATTTTCAACCTTCTCTAATGTCATTTTTCACCGTCATCAAAGGCCAGCCACAAAGTCTCTTTTGACCCGATTGTAGATTCGGGTAATCGGAAGACTGGCCACAAAGTCTCTTTTGACCCGATTGTTGATTCGGATAATCGGAAGACTGGCCACAAAGTCAATTTGACTTTGACTTTGTTGGCATCCGATTACCCTAATCGACAAAATTGACTTTGACCCAAATTTAACAGTCGGAGGAGAATCTGATCATGAAGTTGAAGAATCCTGCAGCTGCACGTAAAGACATATGTGCCAGTTGGTGTTATGCCTAACGATTGGTAGCCAATCGGCAGATGAATCAGATCATGAAGTTGAAGAATCCTGCAGCTGCACGTAAACACATATGCGCCACTTGGTGTTATGCCTAACGATTAGTGGAGGAGAATGATCCTCGATGTTAAGGTCAAATTTGGAAGTCCTTTTCTCGTGAAAAGTTTTTTGGAAACTTACGCCCACGTGAGATCAAAGACAAAACTGGTTTGAGGCTATGCAAATTACTGTTGTCACGTCGCACCAGCGTCCAGACCATCCATTTATTGCTCTTCATCACGTCTTTGCCTATTCTCTCGTCCCCGCCTGGCTGCAATATTTCCGTACGATATCGGCATTCACCTAATTCAACGCTACTTGGACGGCACGCTGATTGAAGAGGAGGTAAGGGTAGTCGGTGCTGACCAGCATTACACACATCTAGAAACAAGTGACGATATCGGCATTACACACATCTGGAAACAAGTGAGGCCTACCTCTCCCATAATTGAACTTGTGAAACAATGACTTAGTCAGGCCGACCTTCTTTAAAATTGAATTTGTCACTTTGGAAGTTAAAGCAAAATCTAACTTGTGACTTTGAAAATTAAAGTAAAATTTTAAACTAACATCTTACTTTAAAAGCGAAATGACCATTTAACCTTATAATACCAAGACTCAGCCCCAAAGTATCACATAACAACTAGTATACATACACCAAATAGTGACCTAGCTAGGCCAACCTCCCTGGATAATTAAACTTGTAACTTAGCTGGAGTCATGGTGGGTGAGGATGAAATTGGGAGCTTTAATTATTTTTGAGAAACCGTGTTAAACATTGAAGTAATATATTTGCTATTTGGAACGTGTAAATGTTCACAAATCCTGTTAAACATTGAAGTAATATATTTTCTATTTGGAACGTGTAAATTTTCACAGTTTTATCAATTATGCGTTTCATATAGGTTTGACGCTACTTAGAAGACTTTTAAAACACAATTTTTAAGGATACATAATATTGATCGAATTGGGTTAAATTTGGAAATAGGTTGTAATAAATGTTGGTTCATTAGTGAGTGGAAATGTGTTTTTTAAAGTAGTGTGAGGGAGATGTCTAATTTCTTCCATTTTAAATATGGAGTTGACACGTGGTATTTAAAAAAATATTAANATATATATATATATATATATATATATATATTAAAGTAAAATAATTCTTATTATGTAGATATGTGCTTTTTATTAGGAAAAGGGGAGAAATGATTAAAGCTCAACTGAAATTTTCTAGTCCTAATACCAAAAGTTAATAAGCCATCGAACTTTGGCAATTATAGACCTATAGCACTCTGTAAACTTTGTTATAAAATTATAGCAAAGATCTTGGCGAATAGGATAAAATTTGTTCTCTCTCAATCCTTTTCGAGAGAACAATTGGGCTTTTTGTAGGGGAGACAGATACTGGATGCCATAGGGACGGCTCTGGAATGCTTACAAAGTATTAAGAAGAAAAATTTAAAGGCATTAATTTTGAAACATGACTTAAAGAAGGATTATGATTGTATCGATTGGGATTTCTTAAGATTGATCTTAATTCAATTGGACTTTGGTTCGATGGTTACCAACTTGTTAATGAGTTGTGTAATAAGTGCTACCTATGCAGTCCTGATTAATGGTGAGCCTTCTTCATTTTTCCAGCGAGGCAGAGGACTGAGACAAGGGTGCCCACTTTCACCATTGTTATTTATTCTTGTGATGGAAGGACTTTGTATATTTCTTAAAAAAGGACAGGAAGAAGGGAAATTGACGAGAGTGAAGGTTTCTAGAATTGTAAAAATCTATTGGCAACCCCACACGATTTCGTTATGTGAACAAAAAATGACATTCTCTATAGCTACCTTCACCTCATTCTTGTAAACATTATCATTTTGAGACGATTGTCGGAGTAGAAAAGACATTCATTAATTCTTTAAGTTTGTGTTTTCGTTTTGTTTTCATGCTTGATTCATGATTGAAAGCATGAATAAAAAATGAAAACCTAACTTAAGTATTATATTTTCTATACAAGGTTTTATTTTAAGAGTTATCATGCTTATATCCAATTTAAATCCAACACTTGAATGAATTATCTTCGGGATGTTTTGGGTATTGATATAATTTTCATATGCTTAGATGGTTTTCTTTTGAATTATGAGGATTTCTGTTTTGGTATAATTTTACCCTTTGTAAAAATGATGGTCGTGCTAGTAGTCATAGGAATTAATGCGCAACTTCTGTACTTTGTACTTAATTCACCTTGCTGGCACAGTGATTTAATGAGCCTTTCTTTACGGGTATAGGGTTTTCGATTCTTTATGTCAGGTTTTCATTTCCAGGAATGGTAAAACTTCATGATCAAACCCTTGATGTTCATGCTATGATAACACAAAGGCTTCGTTTTGGTTTTTTCCCTTTGATACATACGGATCTGTTCCTATTGCTCCTACCATCCAAACCTAAAACTGTTCTGAGTCATCCCTATTACATTCTAGTCACGTTTTTTATGGTTCATGTTGTTCTTTTGGAGCCAAATGGTTGTCAGGCATTGCTATCTCACAGTGATGTGAATCCAACCAAATAAACCAAAATTGCATGCCAGAAACATGTTTTTGCGGGAGCGATCCTGAGCAAACCGTTACGAATAAGTCCAAACCCTTTAAGACCTATTTCGGAAATGGGACCATTTACCTTCATCGCGAGCAAATTCTTCAGAAACAAATCCATTTCAGAGGGAATAGTAGATTTAGATGTTGATCTTCTGGGGGAGACATGTTTGACTTTGCTCTTGAATGATTAGTATTTCTTTTGTTTTCCTTGTAAAAACTTTTAATAATTTTTGAAGAAAAAAAAAATTCAGTTATGAGTCGCTGGAAGCCCTCTATTTTTGTAATATTATTAATCTCATGAGATCGAGCATCCTATCCTAGGATTAGGAAAGTAGGATTTCAAAACACTTTAAATACTCTGCATTTTGTAAAGGAGAGCATCTTCTCTTGGAACAAATTATGGACAAATGATTGACAGAACCTAATGGAACAACTTCTAGTAATTCATCTTTAGACCAATGTGAATGTTGTCTCGTTTATGTTTTGTCTCTTTTATTTTGGAATAGTTATGTGATGTTCAAATTTAGTCTCCGTGACATTTGATATTCCTTTTTAAATCGATATTTTAAATGTTGTCTTTAACTTACTGTTCCATATGTGATAATTGTGATCATCGGTCTCAATTTTGATATTAGGGTTTTTCTTTGATGTTTTAATTGATACATAAATATGAATGTTTTACACAAAGATTTCTTTGATTGTAATCATTCGTAATCATAAGATTATTGTATCACATGTGTTCGATATTCTGTTATTAAACCCTGGCTGCCAATACACATCTTGAATTTATTCAGGAAAATTTTGCCATAATCCTACTGCAGTTTTGTTTCAGAAGATGGGGTAGCTGGATGCTTTTGTTTGCACAGAGGCTTGAACACAATCAACAAACTAATAACAGGTTAGATTCGCCTGCTTCTAATTTTTGTCATTTTATGCATTAGTGAAAAAGGAAAGTTTCAAATTGGCTTTGACCATCTTTGCATATTTGTTTCACAACTTAGTTAATTCAAGTTTTATATGATTTATAATCAGAAAACATAAAATATAAAAATGTGCTTTCTTTATCTCCTTCTCAAAAACAATTATGTTGGCATTGATTTTGTAAGTTTCCATTAAAACTTGCAACCTGTAAATTCTGTTCATAAGTGATATTTTTATGTTTTCTTTCTCATTGTAAATACATTTACAATAATTATATTAGAGTATATATATATTATAGTTTTAACATTAGTTAGTTTATTCCCTTTCATTATTTTAGGACCTTAGATTGGCTAACAGAGCCATTAAACCTGTTAGAATAGGTTACACCAAATGGCTTGGTTTATTTAGACAACCCCGGACCGGACCTGTTCTTCCAGTTGAGGGCTTGTCAATTTTTTCCAGTCAACAAAATCCTACATATGTTCTTCGTTGATGATGTGCTAATAATGTCGAGAGCCTCACTTCAGGAATGGAAGGAGATCGCGGGCCTCCTGTTAGTGTTCATTAGAGCTTCAATCTTAGAGATTAATTTAACCAAAACTACTTTTCATTACTCTGGCTTTCAAGGGGACCTTTTAGAGAAATTCAAGGAGCTATTCCCTTACAATTTTATGGATTTCGATATCTGGGCTACTATATGAAACCTTCGAGCTATAAAACAGAGGATTGAAGGTGGCTAATAAACAAATTTGAGAGGAGGATTGATCATTGGTGCAATAGATGGCTTACTCTTCGAGGGTGTTTCGTCCTTATAAAAGCGGTCCTGGAATGTCAACCGGTCTATTGGATGACTACAACAACGATTTCGACTTCTATTCTAAATACAATTCATCGTTTAATATTCTCTTTTCTATGGTCTAGATGCAACGAAAAAAATTGATTTCATCTCTGTAGGTGGGAGGTGATAGAAAAACCAAAGCAGTTTGGGGGTTGGGTTTTGAGGAATTTATTTGTCTTTAATAAATCCTTGGCGGGGAATACTCTATGGTGAGTAATTATGAAGGTAGGCATATGGCACTCAGTCATTAAAGATAAATATCTAACTTATGTCTCAGTCGCTACCTAGTTCAGAATGACCACTACAAAAATGTCTGCTGGTTCACAAACCTGGAAAAATCTTCTAAAAACATTACCAGTCATTACCCACTGGTTGAGTTAGATCTTGGGCTCTGGTCAAGTGATTTTAATAGAAAGGATTTTGATCCTTGGTTTGGGAAGTTCATCTCTCCTTTCGCCCGATCTCTTATGTGCCTTAAATCAGATAAATTTATCCTTTCTCTATCAGGCCAAAGGTGGTTCCCAGACAAACTATTTTGAATCATATTTAAAATATAGTGGAGAGATAGCGCTCTCGGGCACCTTAGCAACAAAATGGGACTATTACTGTTGTTTATTATCCAGATATGGTATCTAGATTCAGGACAAGGAGGATGAGATTAAATGGACTGGAGGAGATAAGTTTGGTGTACTTACTCTAAAAAATGCTTATAGAGCCTTAGCTTCGATCAACTAGCAACAAACTATAGGTGGATGGAGGAAATCCATATGGAATTGGAATATAGCTCCAAAAATCAAACTCTTTACTTTGTTGTCAAGTTGGAAAATAAGATACTTACATGGGATAATTTATCTGCCAAGGGATGGGAAGGGCCTAGTTATTGTATCATATGTACCAAAGGACCTGAGACTGTTATCCATTTATTGATCCACTGTCATTTCACAAAGCAAGTTTGGCTGATGATCTCAGGAGTTTTAAAGCTGAGATATGATTGGGATGGAATTTCTGTAAAAGATTGTTATGATAAATGGTTTTCCCAGACCGCTGAGCTTGATACCCTGCCAACTCTTCTTAGTTGGCATATTTGGCTAGAACACAATAAGACTATATTTGAAAATGGGAGCCCATCCATCACTTCAGTGGTTTATAAGACTTTGGGGATTTTTAATAGACTTTCAACATCACAGACTGTACATACTAATTGTAGTATTCAGACATATATCCTAGAGGGGACAACAATGGGTTGTTTTGATGGAGTTGCTTCATCAAATGGACTCCATAGTGGAGCAGGGGGAATTTTAAAGATCAATGGTAATACTTTGTATAAATGGACTTTCAATACTGGACCTAGTTCTAACAATAGGGAAGAGTTACTTGGATTTTGGGCTACTCTTTTGATGGCTACAAGACTACATATCACATAACTGCAGGTAATCGGAGATTCTAAAATCATTATAGACTGGTGCAAAGGCAAAGGAAGACTTCAGGTTATTTCTTTAGACTGTTGGAAGCATAAAATCAGAGAATTATGAACACATTTTAGAGCTATCAATTTCGCCCATACCTATCGAGAATTCAACAAGGAGTTAGATAGGTTATCAAAGAAAGCGCTCAAGGAACAAATAGGAAAAATCTACTACTCCCAGTGGGAAGAAGGATATAAATGACCTACTAGATTCTTAAATATATTTTATTTTTTCTTTGAAGTTGGAGTAGATCTATATTGAGGCAATGATATTAGCTCAATGTGGTAGCGGTATATACTCATGTTTTGTGGAGGGACTTTTTGGGTAAATTCCATTTTGTAAAACTTGAGATAGTAGCTAGTGTGCAATCATATCTTAGTTGGAGGGATAGTTAAAATCATAAATATTTTTGAACTATTTTGGACAAGTGATAGTACATGTAAACAATTATATATATAATATAATGAAAAATTTTCAGTTGGAAAACAAATATGTTCTTTTTACAACCAATTATGATAGAGATGTGTAGTTCCTTATGTACTCAATATGGTGATGACATGTGGTATTAGAAAATAATAATAATAAAAATATTTCAGTGTTAGTCATAAATAAAATATTTGTATGTCCTTGTTAAGTAGAATAGTTTTTATATCATGATGCTTGAGATTTTTGGAAATAAACTATGTATACAATTTTGAAACATCCAATGTTTCTAGTGGACACTCCACCTATCATTTGGGATAAATAAAACACCCATCATCAAGGATCAATAAAGAGGAAATGAATGATAGTAGAGAAGATGCTTGGAGGATATTTATAGAGTTAAAAATTAATCACCCCAAGCACTCTTTTCTATTATAATTTGAGATTTATTTTTCCCTAATGATAGGTGGAGTGTCTCTTGGAGTGATTATCCTACTTTTTTTTGTACAAGTAATATGAGATTCTTCACAATTGTGATTTGTTAATGTATTTTTTATTATAATATTTACATGAGTTTGTTGTGCTTAATATGAGATTCTTCACAATTGTGTTTTGTTAATGTATTTGTTATTGTAATATTTACGTAAGTTGTTTGTGTTGGTGCAAAATTGGAGAATGAGGTTCTCGGAGGTTACCAACAAAGGTACCGATGTAGTCTAGTAGTGATGGCATATTCAACCTTCCGCGAGAGAAGGAGGTCTCACCCGAAGCACCGCTAAAACTTGTGTGTAATAAAGTGAGTTACTGAGGACACATCATCATATCTAGCATAATCCAAGGAAGACTCATACTTAAATGTAACAAATTATATCATTAGAAGTATAAACCAGGTTATGCATTCAATAATCCACATTGTGCAACATAAAGATAAGTGCATACATCGCAAACGCTTGTTAAATAGTATCACAACTAGAAACTACACAAAATAGGATAGGTTGTGAAAAAGAAATATCATGCATTCACGCATATAATAAAGAATTTTTTGATGCTCAAATAATCCATTTTGTATTATCATATCATAGAGTGGCATACATTGAGTATTTTTTTCATATCAAGACTTATACAACAGAACCAATTACAAAAGAAGAACATGAATCACGCAAAAACAGTCTAAAAACTCTCAATAATAATGTCATATCTTAGAATTATCTCATTTACTTAACAATTAGGAAATGACAGTAACAATAACATCTAGACAACAAAAATATTGAGAATCAACAATTATCCCTTTCCCATTACACTTTCCCCAATTTGTATCACTCCCTTGGATGCTTCTTGATTCTGCTTCTATGGTTTCTTGATTTTGTTTCTGTTACATTCATGCTTTGTCTTTTCCTACGCTCAAAGCTTCTAGACCTTTTCGCTTCTTCCTCCAGCTGACATTTGTTATAGACCTAAAATTCCCTGTTCATGCATACATGGAAATGACCTTCTTACTTGCATAATTTACCAGATCATTCTTGAGGAAATCTACTTAAAAAACCAATTTTTAGAGCATGTACATGCCCTGCACCACTACTTCATGTGTACATATGCTTACTTCATGTGTATACCTCCAAAAGTTGCAAAAATTAAAAAGTTGTAAGGAATTCGGTGGAATTTACGGGCTATTGGGGGTTTCCCAACGAAGTCACCTACTATAGCCCGTCCCCCAACCAAATAACCATCATTTTGTCATATAAAAGGCGGTGTTCGGGTCTCATTCCAAAAAAAAAAGCATAAGAATAGTGAAACTCTGCCCAATTTCACTACCCTTCCTTGCCCAAGCATTTGCATCTTTTTTGTGAGTTACTACCTCAGCATTCCCTCATCAGCCCCTTTTCTTCCATTCAATCCATTCTCTTTCCTTGAGGTGATTAGTAGATCGTGAGAAGAGGCTTATTGGAGGTGCACTTGGAGTATTGTAAAGAGGATCCTAGACCAGGTTCATGGAACGGTGGCCGACAATGATTGTAAGTTTCAGTCTTTGTTTAATGAATAAAAGAATCTTGTTTCCCGTCCCAAATGATATTGTTAATGTCTTATATTTTTTATTTATGCATAACATTCATGTCTAACCTTAATTTATGAATAGAAATAACATGCTTGTAGCCTTGTTTTCCTAGTCTTGGATGCAGGTCAGCTTTGGGAGGAATCTTGCAGTCTTTGGAGCTACAAAGCTTGAGGAGATCGTCACGGAATGTTGGATAAAAGTTGTGGTTTCTGATATTCTATTCTACTGCTTTTTGTTCATGCACCCATTCTTAGGAACTTGAACATGTTCTTAGGAATGCATACACACTCTTAATAATTCCTACTTGGCATTGATCTAGTAGCCTCCATAAAGGTTTAGAAAACGTTGAGGCTAGAAACTCATGAACATATTCATATTTGTGAGAATGCAAGTGTGTTCATGTGCGAGCACATTTCTAAGCACCTGATTGCCACTTTTTCGACCATCATCTTCATGAAAACACACACACATATATATATAAAGGTGAAAATATTTATTTTAAATGTTCAAACTTTAAAATTGAATATAACATTTTATCACTAATTCTAGTATTAAATATACAATTTGATTAATACAACATATTTTATTATGAAATCAAATCTTATATATTATCGACATGTTATTTTATTCCATTTCAATTTGTTGATAATGAATACCTAGTAATTTGTTTATACATTAATTTTGAATAAATAGTTAAAGATAGTTTATATTTAATCTAAAAGATAGTTAGTAGAATATCACTAATTTTGATATTAAATATACAGTTTGATTAATACAACATATTATTATGAAATCAAATCTTATATATTATTGACATGTTAATGTCTCATGTTTTATTTCATTTCAATTTGTTGATAATGAATACTTAGTAATTTATTTATACATTAATTTTGAATAAATAGTTAAAGATAGTTTATATTTAATCTAAAATATAATTAGTAGAAAATTTGTTTATACATTAATTTTGAATAAATAGTTAAAGATAGTTTATATTTAATCTAAAAGATAGTTAGTAGAAAACATGTGAAGACATACTTATTAACAATCGTTGGAAAGGAAAACATGTTATCAAATTTGTTGTAATTCAACGTTTTGAAGCTTGATAGCCATTTGCGAGAAATGTGGAAAAATAAAATTAAATATAAAAAAATGTTTTTTTTTTTTAAAAGTAATAAAGTATTAAGAGATTATTATGTGAAATGAAAAATAATAACATAAACTATGATAAAATAAAAATAAATGAACATGACATTAAATAATAGTGATTAAAAAAATAAAATAAAGAAACTTAAAAATAGAAACCTAAGAGATAAAATAAAAAATATACTCGAAATAATAAGTATCAAAAAAAAAAGAAGAAAATAATAATTATTAAAAAAATAAAATAAAATAAACTTAAAAGTAGAAACCTAAGAGATAAAATAACAAATATACCCGAAATAATAAGTGTCAATAAAAATAAAAAGAACAAGAAATTAATGTATGGAGGGATTTATGAAAATGACTAATTTGTAAAATATAAAGAAAGGCCAGAAGAATAAGGGAGGGAAATTGAAAAAAAAAAATAGTAGTTAAGAGTTAGTGTTAAATATTTTAAATGATAAACAAAGAATAAAGAGAGGGGGCAAATTAATGGTTAAGCCGATGAATAGTGAGTTTTCATGATTGCTAAGTTTGTAGTCATCTTCCCTATTGAAATGATTGGGACTTTTTTAATTTCTAGCACTTCTTCAATGATAAGAGAGGAGTAGTAAGGTGATTAAGCGAGAATTTTGGTTTGGTCCAAGAAAATAAGGTGTTAAGAGTTGTGAGGGTGTTTAACAAGAGTTGATCTGGAGATGTTGTTGTAGAAAGTATCCACTATATGTCCTTTAGGGAGGGCTTTAAAATATCTACTCGCCAATGTATGATCTACCACAAGAGAATGGGATTTTGGTAAACATGTGGGCCTAACATAGAATCATATCTTTAGTAATTCTAAATAAACGTTTAAGAGTTTTAAGCCAATGTATGATCTACCACAAGAGAATGGGATTTTGGTAAACATGTGGGCCTAACATAGAATCATATTTATCTTTAGTAATTCTAAATAAACGTTTAAGAGTTTTATAGGGTTTAAAACGATTCTTATTTGGCTAGAATATTTCTAATCTGGTCCGTGGTGCTTTGAATGTAGGGAATAGAGATGTAAACTATGGGTGGGGAAGTGGAGGAAGAATTAACATGTTTAGGATGGTGAACGGATCAAAAATATTTATTGGTTTGAGAGGTATAGTAACTATTGACCATAAGGGTCTTAGTATGGTGGGTTATTTATTTCTCAAAGAAATGAGGAGCATAGATTCAATAGACTTGAGTAACCAAATTTTTTAGAACAATAAATTTTTGGGTTGAGCGATGGTGAGATTGGACATGAAGATATCTATTGGTATGATTATTTTTCCTGTAAACTTGACAGGTGAAGGTACCATCATATTGATGAGAAATGAGAACGTCTAGAAACAAAAGAGAATTTTATTTTTGGATTTCCATAGTAAATTGGATATGGGGTGAAATTTTGTTAATATGATTAAAGAAAGAGGTTAAGGAGGGTTGGCCATGAGGCCAAACAACAAAGGTATCGTCAAAAAAGTATAACCAACATTTGGATTTAAGAGGAAAGTTATTTAATACCAAACTTTCAAAATGTTCCATAAAAATGTTGGTAACCCCCATGGTTGTACCTTTAGTTTGTTCATAGAAAATTCCTTTAAAAGTGAAGAAAGTTGGATCTTTCATAATCTTGCACACAATTTATATGCTCAAACAACATTATGAATAACTATGAAAATTTACACCCCCGGATCTTAAAACTCTATGGAGAGGAATGTCGCAAAAAAACTCGAATATTTGAAAAGATGAGTGTAATATCTTTTAAGCTTTTATGTGTCCATAAAAATGAGTAAAATGTCTACTTAAAATGTTTCATAATCTTTCACTGACTTTATCCTTGAAAGATCAAACAACATTATAAATAACTATGAAAATCTATATTTTTGAAAATAAATAAATTGTATTTAATAATTATTTATAAATTTCTTATAAAATATTTGAAAAATAAATAAATTATATTAATTTTAATATAATAATTTAATTAGTTACAAATTATAATAACAATTATAAAAAATATTAATTTACCATAATTTAGGATAGAACATATCCACTATTAATTTATTCTGAACTTTTGATAAAACATATAAGTGATAAAGATCATATTGTCTAATAATAAATCCATAATTCATCAAATCCTGAATTATGAAATAAAGGAAAAAATTTCATATACCAATTTGATGTGACTTGATCATAAACTTAAACAAATATTATTAATTTTTTTATATTATTATTATTGTTATAAAAAAAATAAAAATAAAAAAAATCATATAATTCATATCCTGAAAACTCTTACTCTTTCTTTCCAGCAGGAAAACCATATACTTAGCAAGAAAACCATATACTTAACAGAATTGTTTGGATCATCATGATATTCCTAATTATAACTCTTTTTTATAAGAAATACTTTACTACATTTAGCTATGGGGTGGTAATGTATAAAATATGGTTACAAGCATTATTGGTGTTGATGTGAATTTGTATTGAAGGATCTTTAACGAGCATTATTGAGGTATGTTGAGACCGTTGCGTCTGAAGCCGATGAAGACGAGCCACCATCAGAATGCCTCTGCCGCACCTTGTATCCTAAAGCAGGCTGCATGGGTGTCGTCTGCAAATTATTAATCTCGCTCTTGCTTACCAGCATTGCCACAATCTCAGACATCGACGGCCTTTCTGTAACAGAAGCTTGCGTGGAAAAAATAAAAAATTCAATTGGAAAAAATTAAATATTTATATTAGTAAATATAAAAAAACATTGCATACACATTACTGATCAGAAATTTTTTCCAGTTTAGCTTCAAAGAATTATTCTCCCCAACCATTACTCAACAAAAAAATATTTATCAGTCAAAGAGACCTCACATCCCTTTGCATATGACCATAGAAACCAAACAAAAAAAAACAAATTAAAAAATAAACTTAACTTCAAAAGATTCTTCACTAGATCTCCCTCCTTAGCAAAATATATTTTTCCTTCCTCAATATGTAGAGCTTGTTTGGAGAGGATATATTCTTTCAAATTAAACTTAGTGTATCAACACATCGAACTTGGAGCTCAAATGACAAAATTTTTTCCATCAAGGCAAATTAGTCACCTGCTTGAAATGAGCAAAAACAAAAAAATACTTCATAAGAGCAACATCTCCCTTGAGAATTGGTACCTTCACATTTTGAACCCTCATTCTAACAAGCTCCATCACAGAATCCCATTTGAACCCTCATTCTAACAAGCTCCATCACAGAATCCCAGTGGAATATTGTTTTCCAAAATAGGAGGATGAAGTACCCATCCCACAAAGCACACATGTGCAGGGATCAATAATAAATTATGAAAAGTGATAAAGTTTAAGAAGCACGATAAATTATTTAAATTTTAACTTTTTTTGTTTTGTTTAAAATTTGGAAAAAAATATGGTACCTTCACATTTTGAACCCTGATTCTAACAAGCTCCATCAAAGAATCCCATTTGAACCCTCATTCTAACAAGCTCCATCACAGAATCCCAGTGGAATATTGTTTTCCAAAATAGGAGGATGAAGTACCCATCCCACAAAGCACACATGTGCAGGGACCAATAATAAATTATGAAAAGTGATAAAGTTTAAGAAGCACGATAAATTATTTAAATTTTAAACTTTTTTTGTTTTGTTTAAAATTTGGAAAAAAATATTGATATTATATATTTATGGTGTTTTGAGGATTTATAAGATTTTATTTTATTTTTTATTTTTTTTGGAAAAAAAATGTTGATATTATATATTTATGATATTTTGATGTATAATGATGATGATTTCTTTTGCATGAATGCATGACATATTAAAAATCATGATCTTGGAGTTATAAACATTAAATTAGTCTCATTTTTGGGTGTGTGAATACATAAGATTTCTAAAATCATAGATTTTGAAGCCATTTAAACATTTAGACACTTGAATCAAGTTGAAAGGGATTCAACATTTGAGAGCTAAATTCTAAAAATACAAAGCATTTAAAAAAAAATAAAATGATTCAAATTAATAGATGCTAGTAGACTAGCACAACTGCTAAGTCACGGCTGGTGAACGTCGAAAGGTGCTTATGGATATTAAAAATGCAACGCCGAAACGACTGGAGATCGCGATCACGATTGCTGGTGATGTCAGGACAGAAACGTAGTCACCAAACATCAGCCAACAGAAATATGAAACGTTTTAATATCTGTGCGAATATTTTAATATTTTTTAATCAGGTAAATGTGGCAATAAGTTAGTGAACACAGTAATTTTTAAACATGATTAGGTAAATGTAAAAAGGTAAACATATAAACGGATGTCTTTATAACAGCTCGGAAGTTAATGGATGAAATCAGAACCATTCATTTATTGTGACGACTAAGAATATTCTAGGCATATTTAATCTTGTCCATAGAAAACGTATTAAGAACTAAAAACCTATTAAATGTGCCCATTGTCAATAGGTGTACGCCTTTGGGCGTAATTAACGAAAGAGGATAAGTTGGCAAAGTATTAGAAAATTTATGGTGCAATGTTGTTATAAAAGAGAAAAATAGGTGTTGTTACAACTTATAAATGTTAATAGAATACTTAAAAAGTATAAGATGTTAAAATATTTTTAATTTTTTTTTTTTTTACTTCTTCTGTCTTGATCACCCGAGCTGCGGAAGACCTAGCCGCCGGCCCTACCCTGCGCCCCTGGCAGCAGGCCAGTGATTCCATCGCTGCTCCAGAAGATCCCTCAGTCGACCTATCAGATCGGAGTCCCTGGACTTTTGGGAGCTAGTCTGCATCCCCATGGATGTAGAGCCTTAGCAGAGCTTCACCAATGGACTCCAGCGGATGCTCTCCCCCTCCTCTCATCCTGCCTCTGGAGATCTCAGCCTTTAAAGCACTGATTGCTACAACACCAAAGCGCCCTCTAACGGCCAGCCAACAGAAGTTCGTAAAGAAACTAGATTCGATCCCCACGGTTGTTCTTCCCGAAGAAGAGACATGCAAAGCTGCACTAAATCTCGCTGAGAGAGGGCTAATCGGCCAGTTCACTGGCCTCTGGCCGTCCCCAAAGTCGGTAGAGGATTGGACACAAAGAAACTGGTCACCCCTAATTAAAGAGGGAGTCAATAATTATTTTGTGGGCAAGGGGTTCTTCATATTCGTCTTCAAAAACCCGGAAGACAGAAGTTTAATCTTCAGAAATGGCCCTTACTTCATGGGTCCACAAGGATTGTACTTAAACAAATGGTCTCTTGACTTCGACCCCACTTAGGATGTGCCCTCTATTGTACCAGTGTGGGTGCACCTCCCTCATCTGCCTCTTCACTGCTGGAACCAAAAAACCTTCCAGATCATTGGCAATGCGCTCGAGAAATACATAGATCAAGCAGCAAGGAAAGACCAGTTCTCATGCGCTCGAATCTGCGTCGAAGTCGATCTAGAAGAGGGTCTTCCTGAAGCTATTAAGCTCACCGTTGCTGGGTGGAATCACATCCAGGAATTGGATTACGAGCAGCTCCCTTTCAAATGCAAATACTGCCATGGCCATGGTCACTTCGCCAAGCACTGCAAGAAAAAAGCAGAGGATCAAACAGATAATACAAATGAGGACCAATGGACAATAGTACAAAAGAATGCCCATCAAAAAAAGGGAAATGGAAAAATACATGCCGCAGGAGGTCTAGGCAGCACCAAGAACATTCAAGAAAAGGATACAACACCGAAGGAGCTAGAAAACACACAGATCAACTCAGCAGGAGAAACTAAGGAAAACCAGGTGCAAACAGAAGACCCTCCACTCAACAAAGAAGGGGAAGTAGCTATGCAGATAGAGACCTCACAAGGCAGCCCGCCTAATCCCTCTTACGCTGAAATAACAAAGAAAAAACATATGGAAAGTGCTGGCTCTTTAGAGGATGAAACCTTTGAGCGCCCCTCCAAAAGAGCAGGCAAGAAATCCCGTAAATAATTAAGGGAAGAGGAAGCAGAGAGACTCAAAGTACAAGGAATCCAATCCACCATAGAAATGTCCATGGGCAGAAACACCAGAGCAAGGCCTACAAAGGGAGGCCCTTCCCCCTCCTCTTAAGTAAAACATGAAGCTCACCTCTTGGAATTGCAGAGGACTAGAGAACGCCTCCAAAGCTGAAGCATTCATGGACCTCCAGAAAATAGAACCTTCAGACATCCTCATGCTCCAAGAGACAAAGATAGAAGACCGAAAGCTACTAGACATCAGCAAAGCAAAGTGGAAGAAGAGTGCTGGCAAAGCAATAAGTTCAAGGGGTACCTCCGGAGGGCTGGAAACTCTTTGGACAGAAGATGCATTTCTACTCAACAAAGCTCATGAAACCCAACACTGGATCTTCACGGAGCTGACACATTATGCAAGTAAGCTGACTATTTCCTTATTTAACCTTTATGTTCCTGTCATTTACTCTGAAAAACGAGAATGCTAGGCCTCTCTCTCAGCATTTTTAGAGCAGCACAACCCAACCAATATCATCATAGAAGGTGACCTAAATATAGTTCTAAAATCGAAAGAGAAAAGAGGTGGATCCAATAGCAAAGACCCGATGCTAACCTTTGTGGAAGAGCTTCAGCAACATTGGGATCTTTTAGACTTTATCCCCATTCACGGCCTCTACACTTGGTCTAATAATAGAACTGGGACAGAGCATATATCTTCTCGGCTGGATCATTTTCTGGTTCAAGGCTCCCTCATTATGGACAAAAAGATAATCAAAACAAAAATTTTACCCAAGCTGACTTCTGACCACAAGCTGATCCAGTTGCTCCTTGAGGAAGAAGAAGATCTTGGGCCCCTACCTTTCCGTTTCAGCCCCTTATGGATAGAGAGAAGGCTTCTACGAAACTGTTAAAGAAGCATGGACCAAACCATTCTCAGGTTCCTCAAGCTTCGTGTGGGAACAAAAACTGAAGGCTACTAAACATGCTCTGAAGGAGTGGATAAAGAACCCAGCCCCTACTCCAAACAACACAAGAAAAGAAGCAGTGAACAATCTGGAGACCTTGCAAACAGAAATGGAAAGCAAAGAGATTACAGCGGAACTTTTGGAACAAGAAATAAAAGCCCAATCCTCAACATACCGATCCTTCCGAAAAGAAGAAGAATACTGGAGAATCAAGTCCAGGAGTTTGTGGTTAAAGTCAGGGGATCGGAACACTGCCTTCTTCCACATACAATATAGAGCTCGGCTGTCAAGGAACCACATCTCAGAAATAAAGACAATAGAGGGCCAGGTCAGCAAAGGCTTCACCCATGTCAAAGCTGCAGCGGATAGCCACTTCGGAAATCTGTTTAGTGAAGGAACCCAGGCCACTGAAGGAGAAATTGCAGACTTTCTCAACAATATTCCTCATCTAGTCAGACCTGAAGACAATTCTTCTCTCATCATAGAAGTAATAGAGGAGGAAATCATTAAAGTCATTTGGTCCACGGGCTCAGATAAGGCTCCGGGCCCGGACGGATTCACGATCCATTTCTACAAAGTCTGCTAGAATATTATCAAAAGAGACCTGCAAAAAAGGATAAAGGGGTTTATGAGTAAAGATAAGATCGGCGGAGGAATCAACTCCACTTATCTTGCATTAATCCCCAAGGAATCCAATCCAGAATCTTTTGCCAGATTCAGACCCATTTCACTGTGTAACGCATCCTATAAAATTCTGGCCAAATTGTTAGCCACTAGGATCAAGCCTATGCTTAAGAGGTTGATCTCCAGTCCTCAAGGAGGATTCATGGAAGGCAGAAACATTCTCGACAACGTCATTCAGGTCCAGGAGACTCTCCACTCCAACAAAAAGAGAAATGAGAAAGGTATGTTGATTAAACTAGATATGGCAAACGCGTTTGACCGTGTCAATCGTTCTTTCCTCCTTAAGGTCCTCCTTGCCTTCAGATTCTCGCCTCATTTTGTTCAGCTGATAAAGGCTTGCATTGACAATCCTTGGATTGCTCCCCTAGTCAATGGCCGACCCTCTAATTTTTTTCAAGCTCGGAGAGGCATCAGGCAGGGCTGCCCCCTCTCTCCCTTCCTGTATATCCTAATGGCAGACACTCTCAGTAGAAAACTCTCAGTTGAAAGAATAGCTGGCTCTTTTCCTGGTCTAAAATCCTCCACAGATGTTGTTCCTCTAAACCACTCTCTCTTTGCAGATGACTCTCTGCTCCTTGGAGGTGAATCTCCCATAATAGCTAAAGCCTTTGACTCTGTCCTCAAAAGCTACTGTAGAGTCTCTGGCACCCTTATCAATGAAAGAAAGAGTGAAATCTATAGCTGGAACACAGGACAACAAGAGCTCAATGACATCACGAATATCCTGGGGTTCAGAGGTCATGCCTGCTGGGAACGGATTAAATATATTGGCCTCCCCATAACAAATGGAGCCAACAGAAGGTCGCTCTGGATAGACATCATTGGCAAAATCAAATCAAAGATTGCAGCTCTGGGAGGCTATTGGTTAACCACCGCAGGGAAAGTTATATTAATCAAATCGCAGCTAGCCGCGCTCCCAATTTATCAATCGACATTCTTGTTTGCTCCCAGGAACGTAATGGAACAGATTGCAAAACTATTAAGGGGCTTTCTCTGGCAAGGAGGGAAAGGAAATGAAAATAAAATGCACTTAGCGAACTGGGAGTTGGTCCGGCGTCCGATTGCAGAGGGAGGCCTTCAAATTCGCGACCCTTCACTTGTCAATCTAGCGATGGGAGGAAAAATTCTTTGGCAATTGGCTCACGATCCCAAACACCCTGTCAGCACTACTCTTCTGTCCAAATATGCATGAAATTATTCATACCGAAATCTGCAATTTGATCCCTCAGTCAACAGCACGCTAGCTTGGAAATTATGCTGCAAAAGTAGCACGTTTTTCAACAAATTTCTTTACAAAGTGCCAGGTAATGGCAAGAGAACTTATATCTGGCAGGATAGAATAATGGGGAGCGGCCCACTGGAGGCAAATCAAGACATAGCAGATATCAGAGAATGGCTAATTCGTGCAGGCAAAACCAGACTTTACGATATTTCGACGTGGGATTGACGGGGAGATTGGGCCGATTGGGATCTGAACGACATTCTGGAATGGATAACTCATCAAAAGAATCTCCTTGTTGATTTGCTGGAAGGCTCCACTCCTGAAAACCTCCATTTGAAGGATAGTTGGTCCTGGGGTCTGTCAGGCACTTACACCATAGCAGCTGGATACAAAGCTCTTCAGATTACAAAGGACAACAGCCACCCTCCAGCCTTCTAGAAATTAGTTTGGGACAATTTAGCTCTCCCAAAAGTGAATTTCTTTTTCTGGACGCTAGTGCAAAATAAACTACTTACAGGAGACAATCTAGAGAAAAGGAAAATTGCAGGGCCACATAGGTGTGAGTTATGCAGAAGCAACTCCGAAACAGCTCAACACTTATTCCTGGAGTGCAATTTCGCCAAGGAAGTATGGAGACTTTCCCTTCTGGACCTGCAAATTCCATCCTTTCCACAGAGTACAGTTGAAGCATGGTTCGCCTCTTGGATCAATTTCTATCCTCATGGCATTCCCATCAAATCCTTCTGGTGAAAAATTTGGACAGCAGTCCCCAAATTCGTTTGTTGGAAGCTATGGTTGGCTCGTAATGATCAAATCTTCAATGGACATACACGCTCCCCTCTTCAGGTCGCAATCAAAGATAAAGCACTCCTCATGGAAACTGCCCAACATCAGTACTTCAACGAAGATCCTTTGCTCCGTCCTGAAGAAAAGAGATGGTTCATCCCATTGGAGCCCTCCCCCCACAAACTTCTCCTCACTCCTCAAACAGAAAATCCAGAGTGGAGAATAAGAGAACCGGAGGACAGCTTCACAAACTGGTGGAAAACCAAAAAACTCACCACAATTTTTTTTTACGGGGCCTCCAAAGGAAATCCCGGGAACGCTGGCGCTGGAGGGGTCATTTACTCTTCGGATGGGACCTTAAGAGACTGCTTCTGCTGGGGGCTATGCCAAAAGACCAACAACCAGGCAGAGATTCTTGGCCTTCTCAGAGCATGCCTAATAGCAAGAGAAAGGGTAGATAAAGACCTCCAAGTCTTTGGAGATTCCGAGCTACTTATAAAAAAATTAAATACGGAGGCTCTCTTCAACAACGCTAGCCTCAATAAAATGTTGGGCAGATTGAAAAGAATCCTCCACGAATTCACCTCCTACAAGTTTTATCACATCCTTAGGAATATGAATGGAGAAGCGGACTAGATGGCAAACAAAGGATGTACCCTCACAAAAGGGCAGATTATTATCAATGATGATAACAACTACCAAATTCCTTGAAAAGATTGTAACTCTGAATCTGAAAACGATGGCTATCTTCTATGTAAATGGGGCTGCCTAGGCAAAGACCCCTTCTCCCTTTTTTTTCAAATAAATAAATAATATAACCGTTACAGTTAAAAATATATATATATTTTTAAAATTATGTAATAATTTTCAAAAATAAAAATAACAAATTGAAAAAAAAATTATGTAGTAATTTTCAAAAACAAAAAGTAACAAATTGAATATTTAAAAGTTATGGAATAATATTTTAAATAATATTAAAATTTAAAATATATAAAAATAAAATTATAAATACACAAATTTTATTATTGTTATAAATATTTATTAATTTAAATAATATTGAAATTTGAAATATATAAAAATAAAATTAT
>JASDQU010374175.1:138915-162791 GCA_032191745.1 Picea mariana | reverse complement strand
AATGATTTACTCTTTCTGTCATGCAACTTCTTTTATGCTATGTATGCATGATTTCTTGTTGAATGTTTGAAATCAGAGAGAGAGAGAGAGGGTAAAAAAAATGAGTTTCAATTGTTTCTCTATCTGAGCAAGAGTTCCTGCAAGGAGTGCAGTTGAATTGTCCGCAAGGAGTGCATTGACAAAGGGTTCATAGGTTTGTCTCTGAAAGCTCAGACAAGATAGCTTTTGTTCTCATTCCCTCAAGAAATGAAACTAGGCACAGGAGCCGTGCAAGGTGTGCATAGGCCAAGTAGAGTTCAGGTTTTGTAATCTGGATGAAGTATTGAGAGACTGCTGCTGCAAGGAGTGCACAGAGTTGAAGAGAATTCAACACTTGGAAGTGTTTGAAGGTCTGCCACAAGGAGTGCGTGTAGGAGTCTTCTTCAAGACTCGAAGTTGGAGAAAGCTCAGAAGGGATAGAGTCTCTGCAGTCGTCGAAGGAAGCATAGGAATTTTTGTGCATTGGAGTAGTGAGAAGGTGTTGCAAGTTTGTGTCGCAAGTAGTTGAGTACCGTGGGAAGACCGTTTGGTAAAAAGTTGCAGAAGTCCTTGTGAAAGAAAGAACGGACGGTCGAAATTCTTTGTGGAGAATTTGCGAAATCCCGTGAATCGTCAGATTTACACAGAGGAGCAGGGGAGTTATGACGAGTATTCCCAAAGATTCAAGATCAGGAGGAGTAGAGCCATAGATTCAAACCAACAGGAGCCGTTGGATTTAATCGTGGATTTCTATTTCAGGGTTTCGCGAGTGGAAGTCCTAAAATCTTTGCATCAGGACTCACGAAATCACGAAGCGCGAAGTCCCGAGGACGAGAGGATTGTGTGGGCCACAGAATCAGCAGGGTGGACAGGTGGTGCACTATTGACAAGGGAGTCAATTCTGTTGACCATTTCGGGTTTTTGTGGGGTGAAGTCCCAAAATCTTTGCATCAGGATTCGCGAAATCGCGAAGTCCGAAGTCTCGATGGGAAGAAGGGTTGTTGAAAGGTCAACCTTGCGAGCACATCAGAGTCAGGTTTCGGAAGTCGAGTTGCTTGACATCGCAACCCCCGAAATCGCGATAAGGAGAAATCCGAAATAGAGAGAGAAAAGGTCAAGTGTTGACTGTTTTCAGGTTTCGGAGATTGAGAGACAAGACGCTTGACCACCGGATTCACGAAAGTGCGAAGTCCAATCCTCTGAAGTATAAAGGAGGGAATTTCTCGAAGGTATTGTGGGTGCAGATTTCCTGAAAGGGGAATAGGAGAGCCATTTTTGGGAGCTCTTCGAACCAGTGGAAGAGGAAATATCATGTGTGCATGGACTTCTGACCTACAGGTTGGGAGGTCTGTGTCAGAAACCTACGTTTACAATATAACCAATTCAGAATACAATATGAGATGTGATAATATGATCCTAAGACTAGGTCTCCTTGGTGTATATATATATATATATATATATATATATATATATATATATATATAAAGAGTATAATTATAATGAAAGGGTACCATGACGGGTTCTAGCCAACATATAATTTTTGTTGGAGATATTACACACTCACCCAGGTAATTATTTTCCTAAGATTGATAGTCCATTGTTGAGAATGCTTCCTTAGATGGGAATATTCTCTCTAGAGAATATTCCCCTACAAAATAGGGCATTCCTTTTCAGTTCAGAGTCAGTTACACTTAGTTACACTCATTTACACTCGGTTAGACTAGTAGAATTCACTCATGCATGAAAACCTCAGTTTTATCACCAACAGTTTCTTTTGTTTCTCTCACTTCCACACGTGTGACTCAGTTAACTAATGATTGCATGGATCAATTAACTAGGACTATGTGGAATATTACTTCTGTTTTTTTTAGTGAGTATCTATATCTCTCTAGATCACTACTATGGTGAATTTACTTAGGCATTTAGAGTATATCATGTGTAATTTATCATTCTCTTATTAGTGAATACAATTCTATTGATTCTTTTCTCTCATCTCTTCTCTCCTTCTCTCAATTTGCAAGCTTTGTACGTATTGTTGTTAGCTAGATTCTCTCTGCAGGTTTCACCACAATTCTACATGGTATATCCCACAGGTTGCTAGGAGAAAGGCACACATGTATCTTATTTTCAAGTCCGGAAGGGAGATGTAATCAGAAAAGATGGATTATTTGTCGACAATGCTTCTCACACCTCATAACTACTTCGAGTGGAAGCTAAAAATTTTGCATCAACTTGGATGCAAAGGTTTGTATTGGATTACCATGGCTACAAATGTTGAGCCAACCTCTGTTATTGAGAAGAACATGTATCTCAATCGCATGGATGAGGCTTACAACCTCCTCTGTGTGCATATGTCCCCCGAGATTATGTTTCACATTGAATCTTGTACCACACCAGATGAAATTTAGACAAAATTGGAGGATCTCCTTGGAAAACAGGATGAAATGAGAGGCCATATGCTCGAAGTTGAGTAAAATTCCTTAGATTAGAGGAATTTTGACAACATCCAGGACTTCTTTACAAATTTCAATTCCCTCCACCTTCATCTAAAGGGATGTGAAATAGACAAATCCACTTAACATAATCAGTTAATCCTTTCTATGTTAGCGAAACTTGGTTGAGGTTATGCTTATTTTGTCTCATTTTTTAATATGAACAGATTCACTTCAGAAGTGGCATGGAAAATGATGAAAATGGATCAGTTTATTGAATCCCTCATGCATGAGAAAGATAAGATCATCAAAATGGGTATAATCAAGCAACCCAATGTGCATGCACTTGATGTGCATGAAAGCCACAACACTTCCAATTCAAAGTCCAAGCAAAAAGGCAAGGGAAAGGTGCATGCAAAGCCAAAGAAAGAAGGGTAATACAAAACCTTCGATGATTCCTCAGGCTCCAAAGGTGGAAAATGAAATAAAGGGAGGGCTAAATGGGGTTACTACAACTGTGGTTATCATACTGAGTCCGTATGCATGAAGAAAAAAATTGATCAGATGACACATATTCTTTAGAAGAACTATAATGTTTCTAATACGAATCCCATTTGTTGTTGCACATATAGGCTGGTGAGCCTTTTTGGTTTTGTGCACACTTGAGTCGTGCTTGATATAATGATCCAATTAGGCTGGTGTGTCATTTTGGTTTTGTGTGTACCTAATTTGTGCTTGATATAATGATTCATATAGGACGGTGAGCTGTTGAAAACAAGTGTAAATGTAATGTACATATAGGATGGTGAGTCGTGTTACCAAGTTTTGTTTTTTCACGAACTTATGGAGTACGCGAGGCTTGTTATCAAAGAAAAAGTGTGCACATTCCATAGTGTTGCACGTACCTGAGCTAGTGTATTTGGATATTGCATCAAGGGAGGGTGCACATATTCCACAATGATGCGTGCACACAAGTAAGTGTGTGGAAATGACTTTGAGGCTGGAGAGTCTATGTGATTATTGGGCTGGTTATCTGGGACGCAAATATGCCAGTGCACCTATTATTGTAAAGTGTATCTCATTCAAGTTATTATATATTACATTGTTGCATGCAGACAGACTCAGATGAAAAGAGATGAGAGGATGAATTCCACCGAAAAAGGGAAATGGGGGGGATATTTCAATAATATTTCCGAAAAGTGTAATTTACGAGTATATCATTTATCCTAAGTTCCCGAGGGATGGAAACAAATAACCAAGTGGGTAAAGTAAATTCTGAATGTGATAAGTGTCTAGTTTAAGGAATGCAATATATATTTCTGGCCTTAGTGTAATTCAGGGGGATCATCCATTATTTTCCTCCATCTTTCAGAGGAATACAAGTCTGTATTTTGCTATAATTATGATATTGGCTTAAACCTGTGCTTGAGAAAATCTTGCTACGATTGAATAAGTGGGTTTTCAGGCATGTAGGTTGTCGAAGAATCAGGTTGTCAGGACTGTAGTTTGTCCAAGAGGCGAGTTGTCAGGCCTGTGAGTAATCTCTCCAGGTGAGAAATTGGTTGGGAATCGTTTCTTGGTGCGCTAGGCATTAGCTGCAGTGCTATGAGATTTCCTGATCCAACCTTTTGTTGAGTCCTTGGAAGGGAAGTGGGGAAGCCAAAGGACTATTTAAAAGAGAAGGGGAACACTTCCCGGGGTGGGATAGACATGTGGGGAATGAGGGACTATAGAATAGTTGCAACAANTGTGCTTGAGAAAATCTTTCTACGATTGAAGAAGTGGGTTTTCAGGCATGTAGGTTATCGAAGAATCAGGTTGTCAGGACCGTAGTTTGTCCAAGAGGCGGGTTGTCAGGCCTGTGAGAAATCTCTCCAGGTGAGAAATTGGTTGGGAATCATTTCTTGGTGCGCTAGGCATTAGTTGCAGTGCTATAAGAATTCCTGATCCAACCTTTTGTTGAATCCATGGAAGGGAAGTGGGGAAGCCAAAGGACTATTTAAAAGAGAAAGGGAACACTTCCTGGGCTGGGACAGACATGTGGGGAATGAGGGACTATAGAATAGTTGTAGCAATCAACACCTTGGACTAAGCAATTACACTGTTTGTTAGACCATAGATTAGCACTAGGAATCCTTTTTCCCTACTGGATTTCAAGCCCTAGCTCAGGGGTGACCTGTTGATGAAATATTATGAGCAAGAACGTCTATGGATGGGAGGAACATTCGAGTCACGTGCACCGTTGGTGACTTTTCATGAAAGATGAGTGCTATTATGTGCTTGTTTGTTTACTGTGTGCTTATTTATTTGTATATGTTATGATCTATTACTTGCATAGTGTTGTATATGAATAATGATTGTTATTATGTTAATGTTTTCTATTATGTAAGTGTGATGTGAGTATTTAACATATTATTCGTATATGCTAAGTATGCTAGTTGATAAATAACTTCTGTTAATATAGTCTTGGTAAATGGTCAAGGGCTTCCTGAATCAGACTAGAAGTACCATGTGCACAAAAAGTGGTCTGTGTGCACAAGTGACTGGTTTCGCTATGTGCGTTGGAACGTAGTCTGAGCGCACATAAAAGAAAGACCTGCAAGTGTAATAATAATAGTTATGTACGTTGTGGTATTCGTGTTCTCCATATGGTTATGCACACAGTAATGTTCACACGTTTGGAGTGATCTTACACTCTGGAATGTTGGTGTACTCAGTATGCTTGAGCACATAGTTTTATTTCAAGTTACCGCCACTATTATAATTTGTAAGAACAAGAGGGACTATGCTGTGGAGAAAACCACTTTGGGTTGTGCACACTAGACTTTTGGGTGAAATTACTCAGCAGTAAGCTAGGTATATCATTCAGGGACATTACATTGTGGTATCAGAGCATCAAAATTTAGAATTATGGGTGACATGGCGTAGCTTGGGTGGACAGGGACATTACATTTTGGTATCAAAGAAATTGGTTCAACATTGGACTTATATGGGACAAAGATTAGCATGAAATAGGTGTGTGTGTTAAAAATTGGTATTGCGTAGTGTAGAGTTTATTTTGCGCGGAAACTACTGGTGCATGGTGCAGAGATGTGATGTGTGCAAAGTATGATGCACAATGTGTGCACTGGAATTTGGGATGTTAAAAACATCCAAGGAATCAGAAGAAAGGATTTTGACAAGATGGTGCATATTTTTCAGGAAGTTGTCTCATGAATTCATCTAACAAATCTTGTTGCTTGGAAATTTTGTAGAATTATCAACGATTAGAAGAAGACAAAATCAGTGCAAAAGGTCAAAATCATGGAATATGCATAGAGAATTTACAGTCTTGATAATGAGTTCGAGGATTTGTATTTCGGTTCGGGTGTTGATAGTACAAAATCTAAGGAAGAGTGCACAAATTTGGTAGAAACCATAAAATGACTACAAAAAGATGTCCAAAGATATAAAGATGATAGAATAGGACTATAAAATCCAAGGAGCAACAAGATGACTTCAATGTCAAACTGATGCAAAGCTTGGAGATAATAGAAAATAAAATGGATAAGGAGACAGTGTCAAGTATGTCAAGAAGTCGCAGGTCTTATGATGAGAAAATAAGAGAATCAATAGGTTATAATAGGAAACATCACCATTCACCAAAGCATTTGTTTAGGAAATCGAGCAGTAGATCAAGTCCATCTCCTGACAGAAATCATAAGAGAAGGACTAGGGTGTGTTATAACTCAAAATGCCACTACTTTGCATCTCTGATGTTGGCCTACTCATTCACATATCTGCCAATCCTTTTTTCTAGAGTTCTTCTCAAAAACAATTTTTTGTATGGAATATGTGCCCTGATGCATAGGAAAAGCACGTACATATGCTATATGCATGCCTAAAATCCTGCATACATACGTTAGTTGCATAACTAAAAGCTCGCGTGTACTCTAAAAATTTGCAATAAAAATATAAATTCCGTGCTTTGTGGTGGAGTTTACGGGCTATATTAGGTTTTGCAACCATCTTACCTCCTGTAGACCTTCTTAAAACGAGTTAAACATCATTTTCTCATATATAAAGGGCTCTAGGGGGGTCATTTGGAGATATAAAAGAAGAGGCAAGAGAACTCTACCAAAAATTTCTCCCTTGTATTCCAAGCCTTCTGCATTCTGCTCTGAGTTTCATCCTCAACATTCCCTTCCATCCATCCTCCTTATACCATCCATCCTTTTCCCTTATATTGGCTTGTGGTGGTGAGGATATTACATCAGGAATAGTGCAGTTGGAGTTAAAGTAGAGGAACCAATGATAGGTTCGTGGAGCAGCACCAACAAAATTCAGGTTGTAACTTCCAATTTTGTTGTTAATAAAAGAGAAAACTTCTTGTCCCATATATTTATGTCTATGTGTTTGTGTTTATGAATGTTTTCATGAATAACTGACCCTTTAGATAATCTTGATAACTAAGCATATGTTGTCATAGTTTGTTTTGTAACATTTTTTCAGGTTGGCTTTGGGAGCATACCTACAATCTTGTAACAGATAGAAGACGAAAGGGATCGAAAACAACCGTAAGGACTTAAGGTACACATTTATATCTTCTGTCTCTTCCCTTAATTATTGTAAGGTTGTGTTTGGTTTGGGTAGAATAGAATATTTTTTTTCTCTTAAGGTGTCAAGGCTCTACCTATTCGCTAGACCTAGATTAGGGGGATTTTCCCCATAGCAGGGTGGACAAGCTACAGGGAGAAATGAATAAGATCAAGCCTCCTTCTTTTGATGGTGAGCATAATAAGGATGAGGATGTAAAAAATTGGTTGCTAGGTATGAGGAAATACTTCTAGCTATATAATTATACTATGTAGGTGGAAGGGAGAATTGTCATCTACTAGCTTAAAGGAAAGGCATCAATGTGGTGGGATCAATTTGTGTAGGTGCAACACATTGATGAAAATAAGGTTACTTGGAGGGAATTTAAGAGGTATTTTGAAAGAAAATATTTAACCAAGAGGTACTACAACATGAAAATGAAGGAGTTCTTTGAACTCAAGCTCAAAAGCATGACCGTTGACGAGTATGAAAGAAGATTTTTAGAATTGCTAAAATATGTTCCTTTCATCAAGGATGAACAAGTGAAGATTCAAAGGTATCTCTGTGGGATGCCCTTATTTATCATTGATAAGATACAATATGATGATCCAAAGACATTGGGGGAAACTACAAGGAATGCTAAATGCTTTATGATCAACAAATGGGAAGACCGGCTTTCCAAAAGGCTTGGGAAGATAAGATGAAAAGAAAGGTGGAACAAAGGAAGAAGGGAACTAAGCCACCATTTTTCACAAATATTACACAAGGAAATCCAATTTCCAAGGAGCACATAATGACTAAGACAATGGAAACTAGGCCAAGGCATCAACCAATGAATTGTTGGGGTTGCGACGAAAATAATATGTTTAGAGATTTCCCTCAAAGAGGTGAAAAAGTGAGGACTGTGCACAATGTACGACAAGCTGCGATAGTCGAAGACATGGGTAGAAGTGTACCTAGAATTTATACGGCCATGGACAACAAGCAAGATGAGTTTCAGTTGCACATGATCAAGGTGGAAGTTAAGATTAATAACCAACCCATTGTTATTTTAATTGACTTAGGAGCTAGTCCTAGTTATCTAGATCCTAAAATGGTATAAGGATTACAATTGTCAAGAAGCAAGCTTGGAAAAATTTGGTTGGTATAGTTAGCTACATGAGAGAAAAGAAAAATAAATGAGATGGTTAAGGAATGTCCAATGGAAATGAATGCACTGCGTGTTGGTGTTTTACATGATTCTCAAATCTTGATGGTTATTTCCTTATGATTAATACCAAGATACACTTTCATACAAAAATTGTCATAGAATAACTATACACTAAAAATATCAACTATAATACTGTAGCGGAAATGACAAGATCTAGAAATATTAACTATGCACAGTAAACACAAGAACACAACACAAGAACACACGAGTTTATCCTGGGAAACCCAAACTTGGGAGAAAACCCAACAACCTTTCTCTAGAAGAATTCAGTCCAAGATATTACTAGTACATCATCATCAATATCCAAAATACCATATAGAGATGATCCTCTCCAAGGCTAGCATCACCAAGACCTAGTGCCTCAATAAGATGAACAAGAATAACCAAGAAAGAGATTCTCCAAGTGTGGTGCACTCTCCAAGATAACTAGTAACCCAGAAATAACGAAACTTACAAAACTACGGCTGCAACTGCCTTGTGCACATTGCAAAAGGAGTTTTCTGACTATCAAAATGAAATAAGCCAGTCCTGTATTTATACTAATATGGGTGCCATTCTAGGGCCGACTTCTTATTTCTGGGTCTTCAATTTTATTATTATTATTCTATATTTTACTGGTGGGGCTGGCTTCTCTTCCTAGGTCTTCAATTTCTTCCCGAGGCTGGTGTAGATGGGTCTTCTTGTACTTTCTTATGGATAATGGCTACCCAAAGTTGCAAATCTCCAACAATCCCTCTCAACGAGGGAGGAATTATCCATACTTGGATTTATTCTATCATAGAAAGGTTTTCTTCGTGAGCCATGTTGATGTGCCATATCCACACATGCATTCCATCCCAAAATATGAACGTGATAGCATCTCGAGTCCATCCACTCCTTGATAGGAGAAGGACTACACCTAGACCATTCACCACTAGCAGATCCCCATGAGTGAATGAATCATTACCCTTGGTCATATCAACACTAGCATAGCTCCTTGCAAGATCAATCTAGGATAATGTCTGCCTGATGATTATCTGGGCCACTTGCCACTAGAAAATCCCCGTTGATGAGTGAATCATTCTCCTTTGGTCATATCAACACTATCATATCCCCGTACATGAACAATATAGGAATATATTTTTCCCGAACCTAGAGAACATCAACATACCTAGGCCATTCACCACTAGCATAGCCTCGTGAGTGAATGAATCATTCTCCCTTGGTCATATCAACATTAGCATATCCTTGTGCATGAACAATCTAAGAGAACATCTACCTAATGCTATCAACATACTTGAACCATTCACCACTAGTAGAGCCTCGTGAGTGAGTGAATCATTCTCCCTTCATCATATCAACACTAGCATAGCCCCATGCATGACCAATCTAGGAGAATGTCTTCCTGATGCTATCAACATACCTGGGCCATTCACCACTAGCATAGCCCCGTGAGTGAATGAATAATTCTCCCTTGGTCATATCAGCACTAGCATATCGCCGTGCATGGCCAATCTGGGAGAATGTTTTCCCGATGTTGAAACATCAATGCTCATCACTAGGCAAATCAAAATGGATAATATTATGTATCATCCTCCTCAACTAAATCAACATGGCCACTCTAGGATGATATTTTCAATCTTCTCATATGTGGATAAGTACTGGAGATTCACTGCTTCCTTCTATACCATGTCTCGGATGAATTCATGCAAGAAGATTATGAAGTTTCACTACTTCACGACTTGCGAAACTGGTTGTGACATACTCCGTCTTTGCTATACTGAGTTCTATAGAAGCCTTCTTCTAGTTTATTCCATAAATCGTATCTGATTCCAAGCAGAAGTATCACCCTGAGGTTCTCAATCTGTCTACTGCACTCCTGCTCAATCATAATCTATATATCTCTGTAGCCTCACTTCATCAGCTAAGAAAAACCATATCCAACTGTACCATGCTTCGCTACCACCCACTAGAACTGCCTTGGCTTCAACCAAATACTGGCTCAGGGTGCTCACTGCAAAGAAAATATCTGGCCTCGCATTAACTAGGTAAATCAAGGATCCAATCAACTTCCTGTACATCGTGGGATCCACCAAATATGAATATGAAGTAGAATCAATCAACTTAGGTTTAGTCATGGAATTGTAGTCCATCATATCAAATCTCATCAATATCCACTGAATGAGGAAGATCTCATTTGACATCGTCACACCTCTAATCCCAAGAGCACATTCAGCCAGGATCCTCCATCTTGAACTCTGAGGCCAACTCCCTTTGTCACTACAGTAAGTCTTGCTGTCCAGTCTACCTCACAGGCTTCTCTCTCTAGGACTGAGACAAAATCAATACCCAATCCTCCTGACTAGTTTCCTCCTCTGTCACTATAGAAGGATCCCACCTAGATCTGAGGAGGGAACTCCCTATGAATAATTGGCTCTCTCTGAGATAAGGCTCACTCTATACACTCTTGGTTAAAACCAATCTCATTAAGTATCCATCAATCTTAGAGTACCATGCTCCCTTTGAAACATGACTCCCTATGAGTTCATACAATATCTGAAGCCATATGATCCCTCTGCATCTTTTGAAGCCTGATCTCCAATGAACTGTCCTGGGACGATACTCCTCCCTACTAGATCCTGAGGATTGAATCCCTTTGAACTGGTACTAGGTGGGGTCGTCTGCCTCACCACTGGTGGAGCCACCTACTCCTGCTCATCAATATCCATGTGGAACACTCTGTATCCCACAAAAGTGTTGGGTATGTGTTATATTCTTTGCATGTGTGTGTGTGTGTGGACGTGTCAGATATGATAACTCCATCTAACAATCCCTCGTAGTAGTGCTCTGTTTGTGTCATGTGCACTGGGCGCTTTCCTAGGGGGGTCCCAGGGGGGGCAGGTATGCCCCCCCTAGTTACACGTAGCGTTCGGGGCAGTGCCCCAAAATTTGTTTTTGGGTAGTTTTTGCTATTTTTAGTGGATTTTGCTATTTTTAGCGGTTTACTAAAAATAATCCTAGTTTTAGGGATTAGGGTTTTTGTATCTATGAAATACCTAAAAACATTGTATATATTGTATAGTGAATGGTGAAATTCGATATAATGAATATAAGAAAGGTTTTCTCGGTTGAGGGTTTCCGATATAAAATCTCTATGTACTCTGTGTATGAGCCATTGATTAAGTTCTATTTTTCTTAAGAATATATATGCATTTCTTTAATTCATAGGTTTAAAACTTACATTTGGTATCAAAGCTCATTTTTGGCTTTAGAGGGATGCCTTTGTTGTTGAGGGTTTGGCTCAGTCTTGATAGATCAAGTTTATCTTGGGTCTGTGATAAACCTAGGTTTAGTGGGAGATTTTGCAGTGGATATTTGAGTACAGAAAGAGGAATGGCAAGCTCTTCTAGAATCGAGATAGAGAAGTTCAACGGTAAAAAAATTGAGCTATGGAAGCTCAAGATGGAGGACCTTCTTGTAGACAAAGAACAATGGATCACTGTGGATTCTGGTACACAGGATACTGGTACACTGTGTACGAGCACACAAGCTATTGGTACACTGTCTATGAGCACACAGGCTATTGGTACACAAACTACTACTACACAAACTACGAGTATACAACCTACTGGTATGTCAAAGGAAGATTGGGAGAAGTTGGAAAAAAGAGCAAGGAGTACTATTCGACTCTGCCTGGCAGATTCAGTGTTGTTGAATGTATTAGGAGAATCTACAACCAAGGAAATATGGGATAAGTTGGGGAATTTGTATCAATCAAAGTCCTTGGTAAACAAGCTATTTCTTCAAAATAAGCTGTATCATCTTAGGATGGAAGATGGAGATTTTGTGACAGAACATCTAAATGCCTTTAATACTTTGGTAAGTCAACTTGGCTCTGTTAATATTACGATTACAGAAGAAGATAACTGTATTACTTTGTTATGTTCTTTGCCAGTTTCTTGAGATAATCTGGTTGTAGCAATAGGTAGTACCACTCAATCTACATTGAAGTATGAGGATGTAGTTGCATCCTTGTTATCTAAAGAGATGAGGCGAAAAAGCATGGATGGTCACAACACAGATGCTTTATTTGTAAGAGGGCGTAACCAAGACAGGAACCCTAGTAAGCTTTCGAGGTGGAGATCTAAATCTACAGGTAGATCTATGTCTCTAGGAAAATATTTGAGGAAATGTTGGAAGTGTGGTAAAGCAGGGCATTATAAGAAAGATTGCAAGTCTAAGAAGGTTGAAAAACCAAAGGGATCGGATAGTACCTCTTCCACAGAGGCGAAAAGCTCCACTGAAGAAGGAGGTGATGTTTACCTGGCATATACAAGTACACATGCAGACCGTGATGTATGGTTGATCGACTCAGATGCGTCATACCATATGACTCCTCACAGGAAGTGGTTCTCTGAATATGAAAAATATGATGGTGGTGATGCATTCCTAGGAGATGACTCGACAGAAAAAATCATGGGATGTGGAAGGGTTAAGTTGTCTCTAAAATATGGAAGGATTAGAACTCTCCCTGAGGTTCTGCACATTCCAAAACTTGCCAGGAGCCTAATATCTGTAAGCAAGTTGGATGATGCAGGAGTGGATACTATATTTGGAAAGAACACCTGCAAGATGGTACGAGGAGAAATGGTGTTGATGAGGGAAGTTTGATGTGGAAATCTGTACAAGTTGTTGGGAAGCACTTATACTAATGGGTGTAATAGTTCTATTTTCCCTGAGCAGAGAAATGAAGGAGACAAGACCAATACTGTCCCAGAAAAGAAGACCATGTTGTGGCATCAAAGACTGGGGCATATTGGAGAAAAGGGCCTTCGANNNTTGGACCTGTTCCTATTCCATCCCTAGGTAAATCTGTGTAATATGTTTCATTCATAGATGATTTTTCAAGGAACATGTGGATTTATTTTCTTAGAAAAAAACTGAGGTATTTGATAAATTTAAAGAGTTTAAGGCTCTGGTAGAAAATGAGACAGAGAAGAAAATAAAGGTATTGAGAACAGATAATGGTGGAGAATTTTGCGAAAATGAATTCAAAGAATTCTATAAGAAGTGTAGTATATCAAGGCAGAAGACTACTCCATACACTCCTCAACAGAATGGAGTTGCAGAAAGGATGAACATGACACTGATGGAAAAAGCAAGGAGCATGCTCAGCGATGCCGGGTTAGGACAAGAATTCTGGGTAGAGGTAGTGGGTACAACATGTTACCTGGTCAATCGATCACCTTCATCAGTGTTGGATGATAAAAATCCACACGAGGTATGGTATGGAAAGAAACCATCTCTTCAACATCTTAGAGTGTTTGGTTGTGATGCTTATGTACATGTTCCAAAGGAAAATAGAAGTAAGATGGATAAAAAGGATGAAACGTGTATCTTTATTGGTTATAAATATGGTGTGAAAGGTTATAAGCTCTGGAACCCAAAAACCAAGAAAACTCTTTACAGTCGAGATGTTGTTTTCAGAGAGGTAAAAAATGTGTCCAAACTGAAATTCCTACCAACGCAAGACGAACCTGAGAAAATAGAGCTTGAGTTGGATGATGCAAAATCTGAATCATCTAAAGAAGAGGAAGCAAAATAAGAACAAGAAGAACCTCATACCCAAGTATTGAGGATATCAATGAGAGATAGAAGGAAACCATAAAGGTATAGTCCACCTAATTTTCATTCCAATTTTGCTTTATCTATTACTGATGATGATCCCAAAATTGTCAAGGAAGCAGTGAATTTAGAGGATAGTAAACTCTGGAAGAAGGCCACGGTTGAAGAAATGGATGCCTTGGATAAGAATGAGGCATGGGATATAATTGAGTTTCCATCTGGAAGAAAATCGGTTGGTAGCAAATGGTTGTTCAAGAAGAAGTTTAATGCACAAGGTAAAGTGGAGAAATACAAAGCTCAGTTAATAGCAAAACGTTATTCACAGGTAGAGGGAATTGACTTTGGTGAGATTTTTTCTCCTGTTGCTAAGTTAACTTCTATTAGATTTCTTTTATCTATTGCTGTTGCTTTTGATCTTGAAGTGGAATAGATGGATGTGAAGACAACATTCCTACATGGGGATCTGGAATAATAAATCTACATGAAGAAACCAAAAGGCTTTGTAGTGAAGGGAAAGAAAGGGCTGGTCTGTAAGCTAAAGAAGTCACTATATGGTCTGAAGCAATCACCTAGGATGTGGTACCAAAAGTTTGACACATACATCCTTGAATCAGGATTTGTAAGAAGCAAGGTTNATTATGGGAATGGAGATTAAAAGAGATCGTGCAAATAGAAAACTCTAGTTGAATCAGAGAAAATATGTTGAGACGATATTGCAGAGGTTTAATATGCATGGAAGTAAACTGGTCAATGTTCCTATTCCTATAGGTGTAAAGTTATTTGCAGATCAGTGTCCCAAGACACAGGAAGAAGAAGAGGACATGTCCCATGTTTCGTATGCCAGTGCAGTTGTCAGTTTGATGTATGCAATGGTCTGTACTAGACCAGACATTGCACATGCAGTGGGAGTTTTGAGCAGGTATATGTCAAAACCAGGGAAGGAGCAATGGACATCAGTAAAAAGGGTCTTTAGGTATCTTCCTGGCACTACCAGTTATGGATTGTGCTACCAAGGAAGACTAGGATTGGACAAAGTGTTGGACATACATGTCTTTGTTGATGCAGACTGGGATTGGAGATATGGATCGCAGAAGATCTACAAGTGGGTATGTGTTTAACCTATTTGGAGGAGAAATCAGTTGGATGAGCAAAAGACAGGATGTAGTGGCACTCTCAACTATAGAAGCTGAATACATGGAAACCACTCATGCAAGCAAGGACACAGTATGGTTACAAAGATTGTGTTCAGGTATTGGGTTGGTACAACAAGCAGTGAGATTAGATTGCGATAGTTAGAGTGTAATCTTCTTGGCAAAGAACCCAGCATATCATTCGAAGACAAAGCATATTGATGTTCAATATCACTTTGTGCAAGACATGGTTGAGGAAAAGAAGGTGTTGCTGGAAAAGGTTGACACTTTGAAGAATGTTGCAGATTCATTGACAAAGTCTGTGAGCACAAAAAAGTTCTCCTAGTGTAGAATAACAATGGGCATTGCTGCCCTGGATTTTTGACTATATAATCCCCTGGACCCCTGGATGCAAAGAAAACAACAAGTGGGAGAATGTTGGGTATCTGTTATATTCTTTACATGTGTGTGTGTGGGCACGTCAGATATGACAACTGCGTTTGACGATCCCTCATAGTAGTTCTCTGTTTGTGTCGTGTGTGCCAGGCCCTTTCTGAGGGGGGTCCCAAAGGGGGGGCATGTATGCCCCCCGCCTGGTTACATGCAGCGTTTGACACTAGGCGTAGCCCGGGGCAGCGCCCCGAAATTTGTTTTTGGGCGGTTTTTGCTATTTTTAGCGGTTTACTAAAAATAATCCCGGTTTTAGGTATTAGGGTTTTGGTATCTACGAAATACCTAAAAAGATTGTATATATTGTATAGTGAATGGTGAAATTCGATATAATGAATATAAGAAAGGTTTTCTCGGTTGAGGGTTTCCGGTATAAAATCTCTGTGTACTCTGTGTATGAGCCATTGATTAAATTCTATTTTTCTTAAGAATCTATATGCATTGATTTACTTCACAGGTTTAAAACTTACAAAAAGTATCTTTGTTTTTGGAAGGTTCTAACTTTGTCTTGTTCGCCTTCAATATATGGATATATATAGTCATGTACACAACTCTATGTCTGGATACTCTACTCCATGTCTCAAACTAGAGACCACATAATCTGTTTCCTCCAACAATCATCACAATAGCTCCCTCTCAAAGCTATCACCTATGACCTTCCCGGAACAAGCGCAATAATAAAAAATAATAAACAATAACAATATTCTTATGATAAGGAAATATGAACAAGAATAAAAAAATGGGAAATAAGAACAACACTTTTCCATTGTTTTTACCAGTCATTTCTCTGTGGTAACCTATCTGGAACAAAATAAGAACACAAGACAAGAGAAACACTTTTCTAGTGTTGTGACCTCCATAGTAACATGTGTTGAACAACTGAGAGGGGAGGTGAATTAGTTTTTATTGTGCTTAAACTATTATGCCCATTTTAAACTCTTCACAGAACACTCAATGACGATCACAATAATGCAGAGAAGTAAGCAATAGAATATTAAACATCAATCACACACATGAAATATACAGAGACATATATTTCTTGAGGAAACCCATAAAGGGAAAAACCTCTTCTTCTTGATATGATAAGTAATCTTTATTTTCTTTACATTATCATACTTGTGAGCTCCAACTCCTCTCAAGTCTACAACCTCTGTTTTGCAAGCTGCAACTTGATGAGAGCACCAACTCTCTATTTTCTCTAGAACCTACTAGAAGGAAGCACCAACTTCCAGTCATACAGGCACCAACTTGTATAATAGGGAACAAGAAATCTCCCTTGCACCACCTTTCCACCCTAGTTTTCCTAGATGCAACCAGATGCAAGCTACAACTACCTGTGTTCAAGCACCCACTTGAAACTTTGAGGACAACAGTCCTCCCTATCACCTCCCAACCACCCTGAAATATAAATATTTTCTTTCTTGAATCTATTATAGTGATACAATATTCATCAATGGCTTACCAGTCTCATCATTGTTATGATACACTGCTCTACTTTTCCTACTTCAGTGTCCTCCTCCTCACATCTTCATAAGATTCATGTTCTTCTACTATGTCTCTGCATGCACACCTCAACTTTTTCTACCTCTCTCAGATATGAATTTCTGTTTTATGCGCTACGCTTCTTCTGTGCGATTCAACAGTTGTATACAACCTGCTTTTACCCACATGAATAACTCTCTGTAGAAGCAAAATCCTCTTCTCTTTTCTGCATATATTTATCATGCCCAGTCCTCTTCCAGATCATACAACTAACACTTCATCCCCTCTAGCGATTACACTGATTCTATTCTTCATCCATGGCTGTTATGCCGAGACTCTTTGGATTCTCTGGAAGCTACCGTCTTCGATCCTTTTCCATCTGTCAATTGTCTCTATGATGAGTTTTCATACCACTGTCAGATACCTTGAGACTCTTCATCTCCTATGACAATCATCTTGCAGCCTCTTCGAATTCTCTGGCTGAAACCATTGATGGTTTTCTACAGTTACAATCAGTTCATCTTTAGCAGTTACTGAGAGAACCTTCATGCGCTCATTCCTTTGGCACTTTTTCCTTTCTTGAGAAAAATACACAGTGGGCGTTTAGCTTTTCTAGCTAAGCCCCTTCCTTTCACATGACCATTGGCGGTGACCGTATGCCTAACCAATAGTCATTTCGTGATTTCTCAATTCAGGTGATCAAGTGTGAGTCACCTTTGTTTTCCTGACTCGCGAAACTCCAAAATGGAGCCTGGCACCACTAGCTCCTTCTCTTCTCTCCCGCTGATGTGACCACTAGCTGTGATTAGGGGCCAAGCACAAGGGTGCTTCGCGATTTCACATATCACGACCTCCTACTGTAAGTTGCTTCCAAACTCACGATACATGAAAATATGAAATGGATCCTAGTAGTGCTAGATCCTTCACTTCTCTTCTTTGATGTGACCACAAGCTATGATCAGGGGTCAAGCAAAAAAGTGCTTCACAATTTCGCATATCGCAAACTCCTGTTATGAGTTGCCTCCAAAATCCCGATACGCGAAACTCTGAAATGACTTCATATCAGATCAACGGTCAAGGTATCTCTCTTTGATCGATGGCTGCGATCAATATCGTGGACTCTGACTTCATATCATATCAATGGTCCAGATCCTTGGTGATCATACAACCCAGATCATTTCGTGACTTCCTACAATTCTCACCTTTGACTTCTCCAGCTCGCGAGTCAGCAAAATGATGATCTCTCGCCACGTGTCCTCTGGATCCAATGACCCAGATCATTTCACGACTTTGCATATCGTGATTTCCTACAACTCTCACCTTTGACTTCTCTAGCTCACGAGTCAACAAAATGCTGATCTCTCACTACATGTCCTCTGGATGCAACGACCCAGATCATTTCGTGACTTCATATTTCGCGGAGTTGGAGGATGGCTCTTTCCCATTATCCTCTTCATAGTTATACTAGATCTAATGGATGCTATTCCTACGCACTCCAATCCAACGGTTGAGGTCTAATATCCTCCTCTGTGCACTCCTCCTGTCTGTACTCTGATCTGACGACCATCAGGTATTTTGGATTGGTGATCCAACGACCACTGTCGCTCCTCCTCCTGAGATTTGGCTTTCTCAAATATCTAAGTGTCAAAGGTCATGACCTTTGATCCTTCTGCAAGCCTTGATGACTTGGACCTTGTCTGCTTTTCTAGGAACACTATCTCTCCTGAGATTTGGTAATGTAATTCACCTCGGCCCTAACGCCCACTTGCGCTTTGCATGCAACACTGTGCTATTACTTCTCAACTTCTCGACCTTGTTCTTCTATGTCTTCACTTCTTTTTCTTCTGTTTCTTTACTGCTGGTTGCTGTTCTTTCCATGTACACTCTGTTTGTAAACATGCCATCATCGCTACTGTTCTTTCTATCAATGACAAGCACACTCTGTCTATAAACATGCCATCAATCTCCCCCTTTGGAATTGATGGCAACCTTGAATGGCTGCACTATTCTGCTTAGACCTCCAACTGTAGCATCCACACATTTTCTCCTCCTTTGAAATCAATGTCAAAGAAAACATGCTACCCCTGAGCTGTTGCATTATTTTTCAGAGGTATCAAATATTCAACCAACACATACTCCCCCTTACATAATGGACTCTCTTAAGTTGATAATGGGGCCACGCCCAAATTCTGGCATAGATACTCAAACTGAGCTTGTGCAAGTGGTTTAGTGAAGATATCAACAATCTGATCTTTGGATGGAATATAATGCACATAAACTACAGAGTTGGTTACCAGTTCTCTCAAGAAGTGATACTTGATGGGTATATGCTTGGTCTTTGAGTGAAATACATGATTCTTTGACACACTATATTCATTGGTATTATCACAATAAATTGGGATCGATGCAATATATTTTACCTCCAAGTCTGCAAGTGTCTGTACCATCCACAATACTTGGGTACAACAAGCGACAACTGCAATGTATTCAACTTCTATAGTTGATAAGGAAATGGAACCTTGTTTCTTTCTTAGCCATGATACAAGGGAATCTCCTAAGAAGAATGCATCTCCACTCGTGCTTTTCCTTTCATCCACGCAGTTATCCCAATCAACATCCGAATAGACTGATAGTTGAAAATTCCGATTCCTAGGATACCATAGGCCATAGTCCATTGTTCCTTTCAAGTATCTGAATATTATTTTGACAGCTAACAAATGACTCTGTTTAGGTGCGGCCTGATACCTTCCTACCAGTCCAACAACATGCATTATGTCTGGATGAGATGTTGTGATGTACAATAGGCTGCCTATAATAGACCTATATGAAATCTGATCAACATTAGGTAAGTCATCATCCTTACTTAACTTACATCCAATGACCATAGGTGTGCTCATAGGTTTAGAATCTTCCATTTGAAACCTTTTCAACATTTCTCTTAGATATTTTTCTTGAGAAAGAAATATTCCTTCAGACTTCTGAGTAATTTGTAGGCCAAGAAAAAATGACAGTTCCCCTATCATAGACATTTCAAATTTAGACTGCATGGTAGAAGAAAACCATTTTACCAGTGAAGCATTATTACTACCGAAGATGATGTCATCTACATAGACCAACATAATGAGAAAATCATTACCCTCTGTTTTGATATATAGATTCCTGTCAACTGTTCCTCTCTTGAGCCCTTTGTCTTGAAGATATGTATCCAGTCTGTGATACCAGGCACGAGGAGCTTGTTTCAACCCAGATAAGGCTTTCTTCAGCTTGCAGACAAAGTCAGGATTATCTGACAGTTGGAAACCCTTTGGTTGTTGCATATAGACTTCTTCTTTTATATCTCCATTTAGAAAATATGACTTGACATCCATTTGATAGACTTTAAACTTCTTATGACAAGCATAGGCATCAAACATTCTAATCGCTTCTAATCTTGCTACAGGTGCAAATGTTTCATCAAAGTCTAGTCCTTCTATTTGAGCATATCCTTTGAAGACCAATCTAGCTTTATTTCTTACAACATTTCCTTGCTCATTCATATTATTTTTGTAGACCCATTTTTATCCTATTACATTTTTATCTGCTGGCCTAGGAACGAGTTCCCAAGTGTCATTCTTTTCAATCTGGTCCAGTTCCTCATTCATTGATTTTAACCAATTTATATCTTTACTTTCCTCATTGAAGTTATTGGGTTCCACCATGGGTATGAAGGCTATATGTGATTGCTCAGTGTTTTTGATTATCCTTCTTTTGGTTTGTATACCTTTGCCTTTTTCACCAATTATCTGACTTGCAGGATGATTCTTTTGATTAATTATGGAGGAAGAATTTGATGTTGTCTGTTGATTTGATTTTTTTCGAGTATTTGCATCTTCATCTAATTTCAGAGTCTTCTTGTTCTAATTCTTGGACCTGTTCATATTCAACTTCATCTATATCCTCTGTTGTTGATTCAATATTGTTCACCTCTCTTACTGGAATTCCTTCATCAACTTTTATGTCAATACAGTCAACCAATTTATGTAGCCTCTTATTATAGCATATGTATCCTTTACTATTTGTAGCATACCCTAAGAAGATGCCTTCATCAGCTCTGTCATCATACTTGCCAAGGTTCTCATTATTTTTTTTTATGTAGCACTTACTTCCAAAGACTTTGAAGTGTTTGATTGAAGCAGGTCTTCCATACCATAGTTCATAAGGTTTCTTGTCACTGTGTGGTCTGTGGTGGGATTTGTTAAGAACATGGATTGTTGTGTGTATTTCTTCTACTTAGTAGGTTTGACCAATGTTCTTCTCATTCATCATTGATCTGGCCATTTNACTTCACCCTCTCCTTATCTGATCTTACTGCCTTTAACCTCTTACATTTTTGATTCTCAGTTAAATCCTTAAATATTTTAAATTTCTCAAATGCTTCAGATTTTTCTTTGAGAAAAGAAACCCAAGTAAGTCTGGAGTAATCGTCAATGATAAGCATAAAGTAGTTTTCCTTCCCTGTGCCTTCCTGTCTTGATGGTCCACATAAATCCATATGAATTAATTGGAGTGGTTTCTTTGTTGAAGTAGATCTCTTGGATTTAAACTGAGTCCTGGTTAGATTTCCTACTTGGCAGGGTTTACACACAGAGTCTTGTGGATTTGATATTCTTGGAAGATCTTTTACTGCCTCAAGATTTTTGATCTTGATTAAGTGGCCAAAGTTTAGATGTCCAAGTCTCCTATTCCATAACCAACTTTCATCATGTTTTCTTCTATGACACTATTCTCTATCTTTTTTCAGTAGATATACATTATGATCTGTCCTTATGGCTTTAGCTACCACTTGTACCGAGTTTACAGACTTTATCTTGCAATCCTTGGAAGTGAACACCACTTCACATCCTCTGTCACACATTTGAATTACACTGAGAAAATTATGTTTCAGCCCATCTACAAGAAGAACATCCCGGGCTTTTCCTTTTCCATTACTTAAACTCACCATCCCTTTACCCTTGATTTTACCTGGAGCATCATTTCCAAAGGTTATGTTTCTTGATTTTCTTTCACTTAGAGATAGAAACTTACCTTTGTCTCCCGTCATATGTTTGGACCAACCAGTGTCAATATACAAGGGGTTCTTTTGTCTTTGAGCTGACAACACTAGTCCACACTTGTCATTTTATTTCTTCTTCCAAACCTTGACATTTTCAGTAGAAGGATTCAAATCTGGTTCATAGTTCCTTAAGCGACAGTCTGCAACTTTATGTCCATAATTATGGCAAGTGTAAAATTATGGTTCATTGAATAAAGGATCATAACAATTGTTATGCTTAACCCATGTCCTTTTCCTAGCCATCACATGATTTGCAGTATGTGGTTTTTTGTTACTTGGCTGTCTCATTCTTTGTTGCGACATATATCTATTCCTTGAGTGTCTTGATTTCTCATATCTAAATTTTAAGGACCAGTTTACAACTTTGTGACCAAAGTTAGAACAATAAAAACAATATCCATAGAAAAAATCTTTGTACCTGGAAAATGGTTGTCTTCTTTGAGCATGTCGATTTCTTCTATGCTGATGATTTCTTTGAGCAGAGGGTATATTATTTCTTTGTTCTACAGTTTCAGTTCTGGTACTTCTTCCTTCGCTCTTCCTTGGTGGCTGATTATCTTCCTTTGTTTCTCCATATTTATTGTTGTCAATGCATGTAGATTTGACAAACTTAATGGATTCTTTGTTGCTTGGTTGACCATTATTTGATCCTTCTTCATAACCCAAACTAGTTTTCAAATTTGGATTCCTTTGCTGATTCAGAATGGTGGCTAATCCTTCTGAGGATTTAATGCTTGGAAGATTTTCGAGATATAATGCTTTAAACTTCTCCATTTCTTTTCTAATTTTTACTACCTCTTCTTCCAAGGCTTCACATATTGCCTTCTTTTTTGATAACTGTTGTTTCAGAATGTCTTGTATTTTCTTTGCCTCTTCTAATTCTACTTTTAGCAGGGCAAAGTCTTCATCATGTTTTTTATTGTCTTTCTCGAACTGTATCAACAATTGTTTTTTCTTCTTCATCTTGAGTCTGAGTCTAGAAATTTCTTCTAGATCACTGATCATTTCTCCTTCCAAGTCAACCATGACTTCTTCATCATCAACATCACTTCTTGTGCTTTTATTATCATAATCCTCTTTGGCCATTAACATAAAGTCATTAATATTATCTTCAAAAGAAGAGTCACTATCTGTGTATCCTGAAGAGTCATCATTGTTTACACATAAGGTTTTCTTTTTACCTAATCTCTTGAATTTGTACTTCTCTTCATATTTAGAGTTCTGGTCCTTATTCTTGTGTGGACACTTAGATGAAAAGTGACCTATCCTTCCACAGTTAAAACATATGAAGGGAAACTTGCCTTGGTACTTGCCTGATCCTTTATTTAGTCTTCTCACAAAATTTTCTTCAATTTCATCAGCCTCAGAATCATCATTCTTATTTGCTTTAAATGATGCTTCTCTAGAGGTGGGCTTATCTTTAACAATCCTCATCTCATATGTAGTCATTGTTCCTATAAGTTTATCAAAAGCCAAGGCTTTTAGATCATTAAGTTCTTCTATAGAAGAGACCTTCGGGTTGAACCGATCTGGCAGAGATCTCAAAATCTTCTGAACTAAAAAGGGTTCCTCAAATTTTTCACCAAGTGCTTTCATTGCATTTACTAGTTCTTCAACTCTCAGAAAGTACTTTCCAATAGTTTCATCCTCTTTCATCTTTAGCTGCTCAAACTATACTCTATAGGTTTGAAGCTTGGCGTCCTTTACCTTCTCATTACCTTCATAACTACTAATGAGTTTGTCCCACATTTCTTTGGCAGTTTTTAAGTGCATAACTTTTACAAATTCTTCTTTTGCAAGCCCACTCAGAATAACATTCATATCCTTAGCATTGAAGCTGAATTCTAGCTTGTCATTCTTATTAGCTAGTACAACTGGATTTA